>JAPQRQ010036904.1:0-10281 GCA_037367365.1 Apogon talboti | reverse complement strand
AGGATATTGATCCAATAGAAACTATATTCTGACATTAGTCAGTATTGTTTTGGATCCCAGACCCCTGGGACAAAACAGACACCTGGATTCAACCTGTCCACAGACTTTTGTTTATGAAATCTACCTTAAAAGACTGAAATCACATTTGGAAAATTTATGGATGTGCATTTATGGATGTTGAGTTTTTAGTCCAAGGTGCGATGGACTATAGGTATCAGTTGTCCATCCACATATAATGTTTGTCATAATTTTAGAAACACAAAAATAAACTACAACTACAAACACCTGAATCTGTCTGTGCAGCTTTAAAATGACCAGACTGCAGTGGGTTTCAGCTCCCTTTCACATGTTCTCTAAGAAATAGGTGAAGTTTTTTTAGTTTTCATTACTATTATTATTTATTTTGTATTGTTTGTTTGTTGCACTATCCTTATGCATGTACACTTTTTTCTTGCACTTCATTCTGTTGCTGCCTTTACCATTGAATTTTCCTGTTGCAGCATCAATACAGTCCAATCTAATCTAATCTAATATAATTTAAACTAATGTAATGTAATTTAATTTAATCTAATATAATTTAATCTAATGTAATGTAATGTAATTTAATCAAATATAATGTAATTTAATCTAATGTAATCTAATGTAATTTAATCTAATGTAATGTAATTTAATCAATTTAATCTAATGTAATGTAATGTAATTTAATCTAATCTAATCTAATCTAATTTAATCTAATCTAATGTAATTTAATTTAGTCTAATCTAATCTAATGTAATGTAATTTAATCTAATCAAATTTAAACTAATCTAATCTAATTTAATCTAATGTAATTTAAACTAATCTAATGTAATGTAATTTAATCTAATCTAATGTAATGTAATTTAATCTAATGTAATTTAATTTAATCTAATGTAACGTAATTTAGTCTAATCTAATCTAATGTAATTTCATTTAATCTAATCTAATCTAATGTAATTTAATCTAATCTAATTTAATTTAATCTAATGCAATTTAATCTAATCTAATTTAATCTAGTCTAATCTAATCTAATTTAATCTAATCTAATGTAATGTAATTTAATCTAATATAATATAATTTAATTTAATTTAATCCAATGTAATTTAATTGAATCTAATCTAATTTAATCTAATGTAATTTAATCGAATCTAATGTAATGTAATTTAATCCTATCTAATCTAATCGAATCTAATCTAATTTAATCTAATCTAAACTAATGTAATGTAATTTAATCTAATAAAATGTAATTTAATGAAATCTAATCTAATGTAATTTAATTTAATAAAATCTAATGTAATTTAATTTAATCTAATCTAATGTAATTTAATCTAAATATGCTGGCTGTTTTGGTATCAGTCACACAGATGCAGTTCACCAACCTGCTTAACACAAAACCAGCTGTTACTTTACTATCTCTTTTATACATTTTTTTAATTCTTATTTTTTTTTAAGATAAGAAAGATTTATCCTATCTTAAAAAAAATGAAGTTATAAAATAAACTTTGTCAACTCATAAAAATGTTCAATCAGAATATAAAAGGGCGGGGTCTCTTGCCATTGACCACTGTTAATATGTTGTCAGAGCAGGGGCAGGACGTTGTGGTCCGTAAAGTGAAGGGACAGGGTTGATGACATGTTCTGCAGGTCGCCACCAGAGGCTCATATCGGAGTTCAGCAGCAGATCCTGTTCTGTTCATTTCAGTGGGAGAAGTCAATGTGATTTCCTTTCACCCCAATGTCACCCAAGTAAAAATTAGATTTATTTTTCCACAAGCCACTTATCTTCTAAACATTCTGACACGAAAATGACACTTCTGAATGAGCGGGAAAATAACACAAATGAAAAAGTAAATGTTAACTACCTGTAAAAAAAAAAAAAAAAAAGGATTATTATTGCATTATGCTTATTACTGCTTTCACACATCCATATGCAGAATTGTCCACCCTTCTGAACACTCTCACTTAGGAGACAGGAAGTGATCTGGTTACTATTGACAGGAGCGTGTGTAGCACCAGCGTTGTTTGTGTGTAGAAGGCTTTTGCTTTTGGCTTCACTTTCTGCGGCTGTGGAGGGGTCGATCCTTAGAAACAGTCTGTGTAGTCAGTGGGCGGAATGGGCAAAACTCATATTGTACATTAAGAGCTGCAGTTGTTGTTTATTATTGCAATTGATCAATCTATTGATAATTTTTTCAGTTTGATTGAACAAATTATTTGAATAGGTATAAATGGGTCAAAATGTGAAACAGACGTGTGAAAATGACAAACAACGTGTCCTTTATTCCAGAACCAACTGAAACAACAACCACAATAGGTATAAAAGGAAAAGGATGTAGAATAGAAACAACAACAATAACAGCAGTAGAAATGTATATATAAATATGTATAGATATAACCTCCACCAAACCAGTCCAATGACATCTATAACCAACATGTCAGTTCAGTCTTCTACACATTTGGATCCAACTTCTACCAACTGAACATGGAACTAACATCCAACTGAAACAAACACACACTCACATTTAGAATGTTTGTGTTAAAGGTCAAAGGTTAAAGGAGTCAGTGATGGTTCCAGTGGACAAAAGTCCACATATAGACATGTTCTGTCTGTGTGTCCTCGTCTCTTCTGTTGTTTGTGTTGGTCCTGGCCTCATGTGCGTCACAATAAGTGTCCGTGTGAAACACAACAGTGGAACCAATGTTTAACAGCAGAGACATTAAGGAAACAAGGCTTCAATGCAGGAAAAAATGTAATTGAATATTTTTTTAGAATAAATCAATGAATCATTTGTGAGTATATTAGATTAGATTAGAATAGATAGAACTTTATTGATCCTTTGGGCAGAGCTCTCTGGGAATTGAACATGCACACAAGAAATACCACAAGAAAATAGCAAAACAATAACTGTAAAAAACAGTAGTGAAAAAATTGCAATTGCACATTACAAAGTACTAGTAGAAACTACAAGTGACAAAGTAGTAGTATTACTACTACTACTACTACTAATGATGATAATAAGAAGAAAAAGAAGAGGAAGAAGAAGAAGAAGAAGAAGTATTATTAAGCCCAAAGTATTAGTAGTACTTATTATGGTATAATATTATAATGTGACATTATAGTATGCGCAAAAAAAATGGACATAAATAGTAAGGAACTGAAAACAATGGGTCTGTTGTCCATTTACAGCAGCCATAGGCTTTTGGTTCTGTAGAAGCCTTTATTTTACTATTAACTGAGTTTTACCACTGACTGGAAATAAGAATAAAAGAATTTGAAGAATGGGAACTATTGTTGTTTGGTATAGGTATTGGTTATAAGACGCAGGAAGTTATCTTTATCAGTATCGGTTGTAAAAGCAATTATCGTGCATCCCTAGTAAATGTAGTTCAGTGTTTCTGATGATGTTAAGGCCTCGGCCCTGACGCACCACCACTGGAATGAACTTAATATAGTAATAGCATTTTTTAAAAAATCTATAAACAAGTGTGATTTATTACAACATCATCATCAAAAAAAGAAAAAGAAATTAAGAAAGAAATAAAACCAACTAGGAGTCTGTATTGTGCTGGGAGCTGGTTGTAATTCCATTTCCTAAATAATGGTAGCTTGTGCCACACTACCATTTTATGTTTTTTTGACCACATAACAACAGTCCCAGATGTTTGGTGTTTGATATGAACCTTGTAGTCTTTCAGTCATGCATGGCATATTTAATAAAAAAAATAGAATGACGCTATTAAAAAAAATGTCAAAACTAATTTGTAACTGCGAATGGTTGTTTGTAGTTTCTTATAATGTAATACCAACTGCTCTAATTTTTTTTATAGGTACCTGATTGGTGACGCTTTACAATAAGTGTAGTTAGTTAAAATTAGTCAATGCAGTCAATAGTTAATGAAGATACTGATTTACCTGTATGTCAGGTTCACTACGAAGACATTACACTGTGTGAAAAGGTGTTTTTATACATTTTTTTTACAAGCTTGTGTTGTTGCAGCATTCATATGACATTACTGCCTACTGTTAATTAACTGTTAATAATGCTTTTTATCACATTAATGCATGTTAACCCTTTACTGGCCAAGTGACTATTTTTGGTCATTTCCGCACACATTACAAGACAGTGACAGCAACAGTACCAGTGAGTTCACAATCTCAGGTCCAATGTGGTCTCCAGGGTCTGTAAGGTCTACCTCTGCATGAACAGTGAGTGTACCTGCTTTGTTAGGTACCATGAAGTAATGGTACTAATGTAAGTAATGATGTTCAAAGGGTTAATGTGGATGTGGACAGGTGTCTGGATCAGCACTGATGTTGTTGTAATGTTCTAAAATACATGTTCCTTACACATTCTGTGTGTTTTTCTTTGTCTTTAAATTGTCTTTAAATAAATCAATCTAATAGACACCTTTAAGCACCAGTGTTGACTCACAAACAAAGCCCTGGTTTACTTTCATAAATGTGCCCCTCTCGTTTGTCGTCCTAAATGGATTAGACTAATTATCCCAAACCCTGACACTTCCTGTTGATTTACATTACCTTGTAAATAATAAAACATTTCCATAACATCATAAAACGTCTTAGTGGTTGTTAGAGGGATGTGTACGGTGGCCTGCCTTCCTTGCATGAGAGCACTTTACTTAGGAGTAATGATCTCCTCAGACTGAATGTGAGCCGTTGTCTGCAGTGCAGTATAGAGTGTGGAGTAAAACCTGAAAGCTTTTTGAATTGACCGAGCATGAGAGATGGAGCTTCAGTAATTATTGAAAGAGACAGAGTGTAGAGAAAGCAAATGGACCCGATGCAGCGGCGCTGATGCAGTAGCACATTATCACTCCAAAAGGAAACATACGAGCCATTGCACTTCCTATTTGTCACATCAGTGTGAACATTTAGGACAAATCGTATACGCTTAAAATCATAGACTATGTGTGGCTGCAGCCCAGGAGCGTACGCCAGTCCCATACAGGTGAGCCGAGTCTATAGGTTACGCTCTGTGATACACTCTGAGGCATACAGATGGAAAAATTCAATTTAGTCCTTTCACGTGCCATTAAAAGGTCTACCATCCTACGACCATGACAAGACCTATTTTAGATATTTTGTTGACTCATGTACTTACATTATATCAAATGTTTCCAGTATTCACTGTAACGGTCCATTTCATTTGGTTGCCTGTCACTGGGGTCATGTTCCATTTACAAAGTGAGCATTACCTTTAACATTCTTTATTTCACAACAACAAAATAGCATTGCATGAATATACGGTATACTTATATTTCCTATATTATGTTCTTTAAATTGCAATAAATGTTGTCATAACTTTTTAAAATTATGTCTTAAGACATAATATTGTTTACACTAGTGGCTTTTCCATTGGACATATGCACAACACTTTACCCATATTTACTAAATGTCGAAAAAACAGAAGTGCATAATGTGGGTTTTTCCAATAAATCACAAATGCGATGATTTGTTCATTTATTATTGAGTGATGTCACAAGAAGTCATTCCATAAACATGGCAACGAACATAAACATGATGTTGATTTACAGATATATTCATTATTATTATATATTTCCCCTCTATCCCGTACTAAATTCAATAATGATTGGGTTTCCTGGTGTGTCCACACAGACTGCACCATGTTTGTTGTAAAACTCTTCTTCTTCGCTTGTTGTAACATCCGTCTACATCCGGTTTTTCTTGTTGACTCTAGTTGCAGAATAAGGTCTTTCCATTGCAGTTTTGCGCGATATACCAATTTGGCTACACCGTAAAAACCACCTCTTGCCAACGCAAAAAGTTTTCATTGAAAAATGAGAGTTTTGGCAAAATTATCATTTTTCCATTAAGCAAATTTTTATGCACAAGTTATATTCATGCAACTTGAGCGTCAATGGAAAAGTGACTGCTGTCATCTTAAATGCTTACAAAAGAGAGTTTGTTTTTGTTGTTGAAAATCTGCCATTGACAGGTTGGGTCCAAAAAGCTTGGCCGGCTTACCAAAGAATCAATTAGGTGCGTGGTCCACAGACAGTTGTAGAAGTTCATTACATTTAAAGTTAAAGAAACCTCACATACCGTAGGTTTCATAGGAAAATGGGAAAACGGCCTTTAGCATCCCATTTTCTGTCACAAAGACCACAAGAAAGTCATGTGTTGTCCACTCCAGTGTCTTGTTGTTGTTTTCATGTTGTCCGAAGCTTCTCATTTTCATTTTTTTCTCCTCTTTTGTGTCCAGACAGGGTAACTGAGGTGAAGACAAACATCTATGTCACCAGCTTTGGACCCGTTTCAGACACCGATATGGTAAGAACAGACGCTGGACATGTATTCACTGTGTTTCATTAGTCATCCACATCTGGTTGTGTTAACAGTCAGAAAACAACAACACGTCTTCAGATGGTGGCTCTGCACTCACTGTTCTCTGTAGAAGACGGAAAACATGCTTCCCTGGCTTTATATTTCATTCTGTGATGGCATTCCGCTTCACTCTTTCCTTGACACTGAAGTGGAACCAGTATTCCAGTCTGCAGTGCATGTCTATTCATCTGACAGTTTTTCATCTTATAAATTATTGAAAGTCCTCTTGTTATTCAAGTCATTCCTTTGTTCATCCAGGGCTCTCCTGTTTGTCGCTCTGAAACATGCACCCACCTTCACATCATATCATCAGGGTCCCTCCTCTTGTGGAAGACCAGTTTTCCAAGTAACTGACGTATCGATTTAACACTTACAAGTTCAATGCATTGACCTCTGAATGATATGTAAAGTAGAAGCCACTCATTTGGACATCAATCATCAGTGATGGTCTCCAATAGCGGAAGAATAGCGTGCACGAAAATAGTCTTGCCATAGAAATCCTGGGGCGGATCAGTCTCCACATATGATTCGCTAATTGGCCCGAGGGCGATCTGTCCACTAAATGTCAGCCAAGTTGCTCCTAATGTTCCGTTTTTTTTCCTCAAATTGTTTTCTAAAACAAATAGATGTACAAAGAAACACCCAGCTGTCAGGGCTGAGAGCATAATCTCCTTCAGTTTCACTGGCAGGTCATCAATGACGCCTGCAGCTATGGCCTTTAGAGTATTACTCAAAGGTACACAACATGTCTAAACTGTAAAGTAAAGAGATGTAAAGGAAATGAATCAACACATGGTACCATGAGGATAAATGGAAGGCTCATAAAAAAGGCTGAAATACTCCCTACTTTGATTGATTTATCCACATAAAGCATTTCAGCTGATTGTTGAAGTGCTGCTTCATGTGATTTATAGGATGAGCACTCACACAATCAAACAATATGTAGACAGACAGGAAGAAGAAAAAGACAATGTACAAGTAATGCATAATTCAACTCAGAGTCTCATTCTGTTTGGCTACATTATGTAAATGTGGGTTGTGTTCACATGCTTTATGCTTTAAAGATAACTCCGATTGTAGCGTCTGTGCTTTGGTTGTAATCTTGCCTCCTTCCCCAACAATAAATGTACGTGCAGTCATTTCTCTCAGATTTACGGCAATGATAAAAAGCTTGAAACTGAAGCTAATGTGGAGATGTGCTGCCACTGACGACTGCTCGATACTCGCTACCATTGAATTCAACTTCTCTCTAGATCACGGGTGTCAAACATGCGGCCCGGGGACCAAATCTGGCCCGCCAAAGGGTCCAAACCGGCCTGTGGGATGAATTTGTGAAATGCACTGAAGATATGAACAATCAATGATGTCAAAATCATTTTAATTCAGGCTCCACATACAGACACATATCGACCAATTAGATCTCAAGTGGATTAGACCAGTAAAATATTATCATAATAACCTATAAATAATGACAACTGTCAATTTTCTCTTTGCTTTGGTGTAAAAAAGTTAAATTACATGAAAATGTTTACATGAACAAACTATCCTTTCACAAAAAATGTGAATAACCTGAACAACTATGAACAACCTGAAATGTCTTAAGAGAAGTCAGTGCAATTTCACCAATATTATATGTGTTATTAAATGTTTTGTGTATTTGTAATTGTAATGTAAGTTGTAATTCACAAGTGTAAATGATAAACTGAGGCAGAATATTGTTAAAACTACACTTCTTATTTTTAAGACATTTTAAGTTATTAATGTTATTCATATTTTTAAGGAAACTTTGCAGATGTAAACATTATCATATGGTTTGACTTTTTTCATTGTTATTATGTAACTGGTCCAGCCCACTTCAGATCATATTGGGGTGAATGTGGCCCCTATGAGTTTGACACCCCTGCTCTAGAAAGTCTCAGTCCATTTCCTTGTTGTTTTTCACTTTCTTTGGACCTTTACAGAGGGTACTGTTGGTCATTTTATAAAGCACTAAACAGTTAAAAACTTGCAGGGTCAATAGATAGTCTTGATGTCTGTTGTGTGGACTTTGATTGACAGCCTATTGGGCTGTTAGCTGATTTTCCTGAGTGTCACTTTGTTGAATAAATCTATTGTTTCCTGGAAGTATCACTCCTAACTCCCTCGCCTTTGAAATGACGGTCCACAAACCAGTGGGTGATGTCATGGTGGCTATGTCCATGTCTTCTCTGGTCTTAACATGTTTAGTACAATAGGTAATAGCACTATACATTACAGCTTGGTAATAACATGGTAATGACAAGGTCAGAGCGATCAGTGGATGGTCATAAATAGACAATAATACTGTTATTATCAAATCAATATTAACTCCATTAATAATAAATGAAAATCATTGAAAGTAGCAAGTGGCAATTACTCTATTAATGTACTGACATTGAATTTTGCATGCGTTCCAAATAATCCTTTTTGTTTTGAGCTAGTACTGTGGCAACAATGATTCTGTCAATGTTTGTGACAGTAGTTTCTTGGTGATAGCAATGAATCACGGCTGTAAAATCAAAACTACCTGTTTCTGTAAATTCTCATGACTATTACTTTAGTAATTACATACTAGTAATCATTACCTTTTTTAACCACTCATACCATGTTATTACTCAGATGTACTGTAAAGAGTTGTCTAAAATGTATTATAAAAATCCATCGGCTGTATAAACCACAATGACCTTAAATTTTCAGTATGTTTGTGTTCATGTGTCAAGTTTATGTTGGAGTCTGGGCGTTTGCTCATTTACATTAGCTATTTCCATCTCCAAGCTAATACTGGCTTGGTGTTGCCACTATAGGCAAGCTATCGTTAGCCTCGTAGCATTATTAGGCTAACATATTTTTGGGAAAATTCAAAATCATCATAACTTTATTCTCCTAACACTGCTGCTTCATTTTATGCAGATTTCACATTTTGGGCAAAAATACAACATAGGCAATTATGCTACGAGGCTAAGTCTGTTACATAGAAATCAACAGAAATCACTGTCCAGGTTGACATTCATTCAGGTCTAATTGGAATGAGCTAATGTAGATAAATGAACAGTTCTCAGCACAGAACAAACTCCGTCTTAGAGTTCATGTCAACATGTCAGCACATGGAAATCTTCATATGACAGATTGTAACCTTTAACCCTCATGAGAGTTGTGTCAGCCTCAGTGGACAGTCTCTGTGTCCAAGAGCTGAATGTCAGAGGCTCTTCAGCTATGACATCTGTGTAGGAATTTATCTGTGTTCTCTCTGTCTCACCTTTTTGTTTGTGAATCACACACACACACACACACACACACACACACACACACACACACACCCACACCCACACTCTCACACATTCACACATTTCACAGTGCAGTGCTTTCTGCCTTAAACCCTTTCTTTGCTGTGGTTTCTTTTGACAAAAGAGGACTGTAGGTCAAGGAGTTGTCTTGGCCTCAGAGCCATCTCAGCAAAACACCGGATCACAGAGGAACACAGAGAGCTCCGGCCTCACCTTGATTGAGCTTTGACAAATAAATAAAACAATACAGTGCACAGTTTTTTAAAGTGGCAGAGGAAGTCAGTTGTGAGATGCTCCCTGTAGGTTTCCAATACAAGACAACAGCAGCTGAAATAAGCCTTCATTTATATAAACTGTGATGCTGAGATATAAAAACAGATATGTTGTTGTTATGATGTGGCACTAAATAAAATTGACTGATTAAATGATTGGTGGTGGTGAAGTGGCTGTCGCCTCACAGCAAGAAGGTCCTGGGTTTGATTCCCACACCAGGAACACCTCTCTGTGTGGAGTTTGCATGTTCTACCCCGTTTGTGTTTGCTTCCCCCCACCATCCAAAGACATGTACTAATTGGTTAATCCAGTGCTTCTCAA
>JAPQRQ010036903.1:0-10282 GCA_037367365.1 Apogon talboti | reverse complement strand
GTTTTTCCTTCCACTGTTTGCTCCTGGAGGATTCTGTTGGTTTCTGTAAATTGGCTTGAGAGTCTGGTTTAGACCACATCTATATGTAAAGTGTCATGAGATAACTACTGTTAGGATTTGGTGCTATATAAATAAAATTTGATTTGATTTGATTTGATACACACATCATAACATATCATAGATAAAACTGTCTTACAGTGAATAGAGTGTCTCAGAGTCCCTCTATCATCATACCATTGGTATCATGGACAAACTGTAGTGGGACATACACTCCAGTCCTGTATGTTGGGGTTATTCAGTCTTCACTAAATCCTGCAAAGTGTCCTCCTTTTTGGTGTTGTGGAAATGGCCACCCTAGGTATATACTGACTGAAACGCGTAGCATGGAAAATGGACACTATCAAAATATGAGAATGTGAAATTACAGGAGTAATTAATGTCATATGAAGTGCCAGAAGAATAATATCCTGTAAATTCAGAGAAAGAGGAAAGTTCAGTGAAGACACTCTTGGGAGCTAAATGTTTGTAGGCATTTAAAATTTGAGGGGCAGAGTGTGGCGTTGTGACACTCTTAAATGGGATTAAATGAGATGTTGTCCTTGCTGTTGAGAATGTTAAGTAACAGAGTTTTTGACCAGGAAGTGGTAGTGTTGTCCCAACGCCAGAGTGTATCTGCGGGACGTGGTGGCGAGAGCTCGCCAGAGAACGGGAGTTTTTTTTTTGGGATGCTGTTGTTGTTAGGGTTAACCCTGACTCTAACACTGACCCTCAGGTTATCCTAGTACATGTGTATGTCTCATTGCATGTTTTGTCCTCTCGTAGGGTCTGTCTTTTACATATCAGGCGCCTTCTCCTTTGACCAAGCCCAACATGCCTGTGAACAGCAGGGAGCTGACCTGGCGTTAGTCGGACAGCTCTACTCCGCCTGGCGTTTCCACAACTATGACCAATGCGATGGTGGCTGGCTGAAAGATGGGAGTGTCCGCTTTCCCATCAGCCACCCCAGGGAACGGTGTGGGGGGGTTCCTGAGACGGGGGTGCGCTCATTTGGATTCCCTGACCAGAAGACACATGTATATGGAGCTTACTGTTATAGGTAGCAAGAGACATTTACACACCTTTTACAAATGTATCTCATTATAATGACTGTTTACATGCACATCATGTCCTAACCCTGACCCTAAACCCCTAACCCTAAACCCTCTAACCCCTGACCCTAACCCTAACCCTGACCCTAAACCCCTAAACCCTAAACCCTCTAACCCCTGACCCTAAACCCCAACCCTGACCCTAAACCCCTAAACCCTAACATAACCCTAACCCTAACCCTAAACCCTCTAACCTCTAACCCCCTAACCCTAACCCTGACCCTAACCCCCTAACTCCCTAACCCTAAACCCCTAACCCTGACCTTAACTCTAACCCTGACCCTAAACCCTTAACCCTGACCCTAAACCCCCTAACCCTAACCTCCTGACCCTAACCCTAACCCTAACCCCCTAACCCTAAACCCTCTAACTTTCTAACCATTTAACCCCTGATCCTTTGTGTACTTCCTTACTCTGGAAAAGAACCAAAAACACTAATCCACCTACAGCATCTACCATGAGCATCAGTGACCAGAACCCGTTGGTTTAACGTTTCTCATTTGAAGCACAAATGTGGATTTGACTTTGGAGCATCCATCTGTATCAGAGAGGATCTTTGTGTCAGATTAGATGTACCACAAAAGGTCTAAATCAGAGAATGAAGTGTGTCCATGGTAGGACAGTGGTGTTCATGCACACACAGGCAGTGGTAGATAGAATAAATGTGTCCCCTTCTGTAACACTGACCTGTGTTCATGTCCAAGAGTGACCAGGGAGAAGAGTGGTGACAAGCATGAGCTCTAAACGCAGAATCCCAAATCTAAGTTTGACATTTAAAAACATTTTCAAAGGAAAAACAGGTTCGATGGAACAACACTTGTTCATAAGGTTTGTCCATTACATGGTCTTTTATGAAAATAGTATTTGTTTAAAAAATGATGTTGGTGTTAAATCCTGTGTTCTGTCTTGATGTAAATAAACAAACATACAATAGATAACTGACAGTGGCTGAAGTCTTGTGTGATTCATCAGTGCAGATACAAATCTCACACATTAAATGAACCTGTGAACATGATGTCTTCACTAAACTGTTTAAACATGAGCAGAATCCAGCTGTCATCAGTCACTGTGTGACGTGGAATCTACAGTATTCACATCAAAACACAACAAGAACCATCGACGTCCAACACACACAGATGGGCTTCAGGTTCATATTGGCTGAGTTAACGACATGTTGAAGATAAAACTGTCTGATTGTTCAGGTGTTTCCAGGGGTGTTCATGTCGTCACCCAGTAGCTCTACAGACGCTCTGGACCGGATACACAACACACATCTGACTTCATGGAAGTACAGAGCTTTTCATACGTATGTTTTCATTGAGTTCTGATGACGAACTGATGAAGTCTGTTGGATGAAACCAGTTCAGTGAAACTTTAAAAACCACAAAGGTTGAATGATGACCTGGACAAATGAGACTTTGGACACATTCAAGTCCCATTGTACATACCATAGTTTGGCACCTCCTGGTGGTGGAATGCAACCCACTGTTTCTGACTCTGCCTTTGAATCAGTCACAATGCCTCTGCCTTCATCATGTCCATATGAGTTCCCAACAGGACAAATGTCACGCACATGCACGTTCCTGTGGACTAACGTTATCGACGGGGTGGTGCAGTGGTTAGCACTGTCGCCAAGAAGGTCCTGGGTTCGATTCGACCCAGGGACCTTTCCGTGTGGAGTTTGCATGTTCTACCCGTGTTTGCGTGGGTTCCCTCCGGGTTCTCCGGCTCCTTCCACCATCCAAACACATGCCCTGATAGGTTCATTGGTTCATCTAAATCACCCATCGGTGTGAATGTGACAGTGGCTGGTTGCTTGTCTCTATGTGTCGAATGAACTGGAGACTTGTCCAGGGTGAACCCCGCCTTCACCCATAGGTAGCTGGGATAGGCTCCACCCCTGCAACCCTAGTGAGGATGAAGCGGGTTCAGAAGGTGACTGGATGAATGTTAGTGATGTTCAGAGGTACACTTACATTCAAATATAAGGTACAGTCTTTCTAACATAAAAAATAAACATAATTTCTTGAAAATTTGCATTCCAATTTGCTGCATAAGTAAACCAGATTAGTGTCATATATTCCCTTCACTATTAAAATACAGGACATCATCAATATGTGCAAGAAATGATAAACACACTGTGACAACACGCAGCTTTGTATCCAGATGATGGATAAAACTGCTGTACAGGCTGACACACCACAGTGTCTCCGATTACTAACCCTCGTCTCCCACTGTTGATGACCACGCCTCCTTCGCTGAGGAAGCTTAACATCTTTTACGCCCGGTTCGACAGAGACAATAGGGACTGTGTGTTGGCCTCCCTCCCCTCTGATGGCGCAGGCCCGGTCCTGAGCGCCCATGAGGTTAGACTCTGTCTGCGAAACATCAGCCTCAGAAAAGCAGCAGGACCTGACGGAGTACAGGGACGGGTGCTTAAGGACAGACGGAAGTCTCCACTACCATCTATAACCTGTCACTGGCCACATCTTGGGTCCCTGCCTGCTTCAGAAGAGCTACAACAGTCCAAGGTCAGATGCCTAATGACCACAGGCCTGTGGCACTCACCATTTCTGCCGAGTGTTTTGAAAGGCTGGTCATGAAACACATTAAACATGCCATATTGCCTCCTCTAGACCAGTATCAGTTTGCTGACAGCAGAAACAGGTTGGCAGAAGGCAGCGTTGCCATTGTGTTGCATACCTTGTTATAACATCTAGAGCATAGGAACACATATGCCAGGCTGCTTCTGTGTTGATTTTAGTTTGGCCTTCAATACAAAACTCCATAACTAACTCCTCAACCTTGGTCCCAACCCCACTAGTGGACCCCATTAGTCCACTATTATACCCACTTTTCCCACATGACTGCTCCCCCTGCTTTCCATCCAACTGCAGAGTCAAATCTGCAGACAACACAACAGTGCTCGGCCTCACACAGGAGTTGAACGGCTGGCAGCATGGTGCAACAACCATAACCTGGTTCTTAACACAAAAAAGACCAAAAAATAATAATAGATTTCTGCAAATCTGGCCAACTGGCCCTCCACCCACTTTTCATTGGTAACGAGGAGGTGGAGAGGGTCCCAGACTGTGACAGAGGACTTGTCTTGAGGGAGAAACACCACCCTGGCCATTAAGAAGGCACAGCAAGGAAGCTCAAATGGGCTAAACTCCCCTGAGACTAAACTTTGAACTTCTACCACTGTGCTGTGGACAGTGTGCTGACCTACGGACTACTGGTGTGGTTCTCCAGCTGCACTGAGGCTGATCAGCAGGCTCTTCAACAAGAAGCCAAGTCTACTGGGAACATCACTGGGAAACGCCTAATGCACAATAATAGTCAACAGGTACACGAATAGACAGCACAATAGTACAAGTACTTTACAAAATAACATTTTATTTGTCATTTAATGCAGATCATTATTTTTTACATTATTTCTATATTTTTCATCACATTATGTTAACTGGATTTACTGTAATATGTTTTACAATATATGATTAACAAGTGGATAACAGTAGATACCTTAGATGAGCCACTGTTGCATTAGTTCTGATGGATCCTCACTGACCCTGAACACACAAGTACACTCTGAATCTACCAAGTACACATAGACTACACTACATATTAGCACATAATAAGAACCCCAGTACAACGTGGAAGAGGCATCTGAATAAAAAGCACCAGAGAACACGTCTACACGTTTATTGTCACCAAAGAAAACTGACTCTGTGATTACCTGCTGATATGTTTACACTCAAATAAACCCAAAATGAACACTGGATGTGAGACTGCTGTGTAAAACTGAACATGTGCATGTCTCAGAGTTAATGACGCTCATTTATCACAGTGGGTTTGGACCAGGAACTCATCGCATTCACATTCATGTGCAACTGACAGTCAAACTGAAGATCAACTGTACTATGACATGTTGGACAAATATGAAACTACAGTGACTTGAATACAACCTAAAGTGTAGTGACTCATGAACTCAGAATTTTCAACTTACATTGTTTTCTTTGATTTCCCTCCATATTTGGATTCTAGTACCTTTGACTGTAATGAATATTAAACATACACCATCAATGACTGCAGTGCGTGGGCCGGTTGGCCCTAGACATCCCACTGACTGTCCCAAAGGGGGGGGCTGGCCCCCCCCTCTGTGGACGTATCCACAGAGTCCATGACATCCACGTCCTGAGACGGAGCTGAGGTCACAGAGGTCACAGGGGCACCTTTCCGTACATGGACTAATTCTTGGAACACAAAGAACACACAACTAAAACCAACAGCCTGAGCTTGAACACATGAAACCAACGACGACCAATATTTAATGCTGCGTATGTACATGCTGATGTTTGCATTCACTTTGACTTGACTCACTTTGGATGCAGGTAATTTGTGGCTCCTCCCACTGGCCACCAGGCAGGCATTTGATCACTGGATTGAGTTTCTGCTCGTAACCTTCGTCACAGTAGTATCGCACCTTGGTGTTGGTCTCATATCTCAAACGGGTCTTCCCAAACACCTTTGCATTGGGAACAATGGGCGGCTGAGCACAGGACGCTGTAGGAGGCAGAGGAGAACCCCTGGAGGTTTACACTGGGCCTGAGTACTATGGATGTTAACATTTAGGATCTAGACCAGACGGGACCTGAGGGAATCCATTCCATGAAAGCCCCAAATATCTGCTGAATGTCATGGTAATCCACCTGTGTGTTGTACCTACAGGAGCCATGTTGTAACCATAGACTGGATAGAATGAGTGGGAGGAGTCACCTCAACTGCTGTTTTGAAGATAGTAGTAGTACAGGATGTGATGTGGCTGTTCCATTGAGTCAAAGGAGAAGCATGAGGGTCAGGACCCTAGGTAAGCTAATGCTAATGCTAATGTTAATGCTATGGTATCCACTCAGTAGAACTGCTAACTTCATTAAGCATTGCAAAATAAAGTCACACTCTTGTTAATAAGACCAAAGCCAGAGTCAAGGTTAAGATCAAGGTTAGTTTCAATGTGGCACAACCAGAAAGGGCGGGGCTTCAGAGAGGACTGCCAAAGGATTGGGTGGTATACAAAGTGGACTCACAGGCTCCCTTTTTGCAGGTGTAGGACAGATGGTAGTTACAGGGCACATCACTCCAGCGGCCGTCATCGTGCCAAACCATCACTGCACAGTCCTCACCGGACAGGAAGTAGCTGTCAGGCTGACCTTTGTACCAGTTCTCATACAGCTAACATAGAGAGAGGGCGTTACCTTGGAGAGGAGTCAAACATGTCAGTGAGCACTAGTGGACGTAGATACTGAATCCCACTCACCAGAGGGTTTCCATCAGACCAGCGGAAGTCTCCTTCGATCGTTCTGTCATTTAGTCCAATCCATTGATATTCTTTGTATTTGTCTAGAGATAAGACGTGTTTGACATGGGACAGTTGTTCATGATCATACTGACATTTCGTTTTCATAGTGACTCATGTTCGTCAGACCGCTGTCATTCAAAGTAGAGTCAACAACAAACTACTGAAGCACTGCCAGGCACGCCGTTCAGACTTACACACCTGGCTCCTCCCAGGAACGCCGTCTGGCAGTACCATCCCTACGCACAAGGCGCTCACAGGCTGTACAAGGCAGTTCCACGCTGGTGGAACCACAGCAGGGCGTCCCTCTCTAGAAGCTCATAAAGACTCACCTCTTCCGGGTCCACCTTCTCTCTTAACCCCTGGTTTTGAAGTTTTTGAAGGTTTATTTATTGTGCTTTACCACTGATGCTTGATTTGATCCTGTCTTTTGTAAGTCGCTGTGGATAAAAGCGTTGGTTAAATGCAATGTAATGTACTGTCATTATGTGAACTACAGCTGAAGAACCTTGGATCTGTTCGATTTGCGGTAATACTCCATGTAGAAGTACTGAATGTGTTCAAGGACATTCAGTCTTTTAGACGGGCCACTGTGTACAAACCAACCACCCTCACATTCCTACAGTGGATGAAAAGACAGCTAGCAGAGGAATGTCAGATACTATCTTATCACCAGACCAAATACCAACGCCAACTTCAAAACCACAACATTAACAAAGAAAAGCTGATACAATAGGAGGGAAGACATGAAGAACAGTTGTTGTGTCTATAATGGGACTCTGGAGTAGACACATATGGTATGACGCCAGACTAACATCCCTTTAAGAGTTTAACGTGGTCATACCCTGACCCCTGACCCCTACATGCTCATATGTCAGTAAACTGACTGACCATACAGTGGTTCTCAGCACAGCCCTTAAAGGGCCCCGAAGATCTTAAACAAAAGAAACTGAATGTAGGTCATAGGTCATAAAGCAGTGGTCCATGTGGTCTTTAACTGATGCAGTAGCTTCTCATGTCTTAACCATCCATGGGTTTAATGGATAAAGGTCATGTGGTCTGATGAGTCCAGACTCACCCCGGTCCAGAGTCATGGTGGATCAGATTTCCATCTACTGGAATATGATCCAGATTTATGTGGACCCACCCCGTCCAAAGGTCAAATGGTATGTCCTTCACATTTACACCAACACTCCTCAAACCTTCAACCTGCTAAACAGACTAACGCCTTCTGACTCCTGGCGCTGTGACAAAAACACTCTGTCATTTAATTCTCGACACACCATCCGGGTAGAACTTTCTTCTCGTGCGGTGTCTGAGAACTTACGTGATTGGACAGAAATTTGAAGTGGGCGTGGTTAATGCAGAAAAGCAGAGGACCTCCTACAACTTTGGGAGTTGAGTTTCTGGTGAAGTATGAAACGCTCTGACCAAAACGAACTTTGTTCTTGTTCTTTCCGCCTCGAGAAGACAAACTGTTGTCTGTGTTGTGGTAGAGTTCAGACATAAAGCACTGTTCTAAGGTTCCACTGATCCACCTCCAGCCTGGACCATTTACCACATGTCATTCTATTCTCTTTTCTATAATTAATTATAAATAAGTCTGTTATTCAAATATAGACACAACTGTTTCATACCCGTTACCTCACTGTTTTTACCCTTGCAATCATCCACAAATATTTCAAAGACAAGTCAATATTACTGGTCAAACATATATTTTTATATATACATATGTCAGCGGTTGCATTCTTGTGTCTATTTCTCTCACTCATTGTCCATGACTTACATACACAGCAGTAACAGTAAAAAATAGCCCCATCGTATTTGAAGATTTCGGTTCTTCTGTACGTACGATAGACCCACTACAAATAAAGCCCAGTTAAAACAGGAAGTAGTTTTCATTTCACTGGTGTCAGTGTAAACATGGAGCTCCTACCGTTAATGTAGTCCTGCTCCTCTGGGGTCATCACAGAGATCAGATGTCCTCCACACATCCGACAGTGCTGCTCAGCCGCATCCCAACTCTGACGCTTGGAAAAATGATGATAACAGAAGCTCTGAAACTTGTCCCAGCCTGGATCACACAGCTCCAGGTCTGAAAAGGACATGGACTCATGGTTTTCCTTCATACACAGTGTGCTCTGACAGAAGGCTTTATAGAGAACCTCAAGTATTTTCTCATCACTTACGGCCCTCTTACACCTTGGCGATTTACGCAGCGTATGCCCAACATTTCTCTAAAACACTGGCATACGCTGAACTATCGATGCTTTTTTAAAATTCGGGGCGTTTTCGCAGCTTCCACACAACGTTCTGATAACTTATAGATAACTGATACCAATGACAGCTCAGTGTGTTGTCCATGTCACTGGTCCGGTGTCACATCGATGAGGTCATACAGATGTTGGAGGACTAGTACGTGTCCTGGTGGGGGATGGTCCATGTCTCTGCTCACCACGGCGTCTGGACCAGTACTGACTGGTTCCTCCTCTAAACCCCGTTTGTACATATCCTACCGGGCCGAATCTGGCTCTGTCATCCCTCTGCTGAGGCTCCGTGTGGCTTTGGAACATTAATAAGGAGGATTTAATTTACATGCATTTCATTTGAGTTCATTAGTTTTTCAATGTAATTGTAAATGTGCAGATGATGGTGATAGTTGGTATTACAGGTGTTATCTCCTACTGTCGCTGTCCAGAGGGGAGGTGCTGAAACGAAGAGGTGAACCCTCGTCCAGAGCACGTCAAATATGTCCACAAACATCAATATGTGTTGGAGACAAGTTCAATATAAGTTACACATAGGTTTAAATCATGTTACTCATAGGTTAGATATAAGGTTTGGATACTCTAGAGCAGGGGTCACCAACACGGTGCCCGCAGGCGCCAGGTCGCCCGAAGGGGCCACGTGAGTCGCCCGCAGGCATGTTCTAAAAATCTAACTAGTCCAGGTGTCTCCATCAGGTTGCTCGCGACCTACTGGTGTCTCCACGCGTCAATAATATAATAACACAAAGTTGATTCGTCACTTGGTAGAACAGGTCTAAATTTCCACCCAATCAAAATTACAAGTGTCCTGCCCCCTTCCCGAGATGAAACGGTCAACTAGCTGTCAATCAAACTTTTGTGCTTGTTTACTGTCTGTCATTGGTCGAGGGGCGGGGCCTGGGGGCAGCATGATGAGCCAGGTGCGAGAAAGGTAGTGGATGTCGGCGAAGTCCAGTCACGACATTAAGATGCAAAGAATGTAGTATTTTCACGAACAATAAGACACGGACTTCTGTTTGACAAACGTGAAAGACAAGTGTGTGTCTGATCTGTAGCGCGAGCCTGGCATCGGTAGAAGATGGAACATGGATCGGCATTTCACCGAAGTTCTCAGTAACTTTTCCCGTGATTCTCCGGTGGGAATCATCCTCCGTACAGAGAAGGTAAAAGAGCTGAAAACTACACTCTAAAAACAACAGTCCATGTTCAGTGAATCCACTAAGAAGCAGCGCTTCAACAGAGGCATCATTACAGTGGTTCACATCAGGACAAACACAAACAACCCTTCACTGATGGAGGTAGAATTACAGAGGCTATTGTCTGCTCCTGCTGATGTCCAGCAGGTGTGTTCTATCTGCGCATGCGCTCACACAGCTGCAGTCGGACCTGAACAGGTGCCTCTTGGTTTGACTGATGTGATAACTCTGTGGAAGTGATTGGGTGATGGTGGATTTATGTGCACAACGTTGATCTGTTTATAATTAACATGTTTTGACACATATGTGAATTTA
>JAPQRQ010036902.1:0-10285 GCA_037367365.1 Apogon talboti | reverse complement strand
CTACTAGATATTATTTGATACTTACATGTCAGTGTTGTTTTAGTGAGTTTTAATAAAGTTAGGGAAATAAATCCCAACATATCATCTATCTTACACGATGCAACTGCCCCCTGTGTCATAATATGTATCATATTACGTATCATATTGTCCCTTTCAGTTATATATGAGGGACCTTATTCTAGTACAGTACAGTAAATTTGTACAGTGGATTTTTGATCCTGTGTGAATTGTGGCACAACTTATACATGTGATGTTTGTCAAAAGAATTATTTGCAACTCAAGGAAGTCAGTTTGTTGTAAAACCCTTGAGGTAAAAAAACTGTGAAAATTCATAATTATAATTAAAGACTAGAAACCCAAAGTAGAATAAGTGATGTCATCTTTGTCTTTTCTTCTCCACAAGTTGCTCAGAGCCTCTGAGGATGTCTCTGCATCTTTGAACATGAACAGACTTTCACTACGTTTAATGCTTTTTATTCATTTACCAACAACAAGATGAAATGTTCTGAGATAATAACCTTTTGGAGATGTGTGTGACATGAAATGAAAGGTGCCGTCCATGAGCAGTTTCACAGTAAACTAAACTGTACTTTACTGCCTACATCAAAATGTGAGGTTTTTTTTAATTTTTAATGTTATCCTTCAAATTAACAAACCTCATATGTGTCATTGACGGCACAGTTCAAACAGTTCAAATTATCTGCCTCTTGCAATTGACCACCATGCTGTACACTGGAAGGGGCAGGACCTCTACACAGTTATATCATCTTATTAGTGTGTAACATGTCTTGATGGTGTATTTCCTGTTTTCTGCAGGTGGATCTGCGCAAACTTCACTTCCTGGCTCTGGTCGGTACCCAGGGTCGTCACGCTGATGGGCACGGCCAGGAGTTTGCCCGCAGTTATCGGCTCCGCTATTCTCGTGACGGAGTGAAATGGATCACCTGGAAAGACCGCTGGGGCCAGGAAGTAAGCAGGTTTCTTTTTTTTTTTTTTTTAAATTCTCTTTTTATTGAAAGAAGTTAGGTTTTTACAAAAACTGAAAAATTAGACAGATACACACAAACTGTCTACATCCAGAGAGTGGGTGTAGAGAACAAAAAAACACATTTACAGCAGCTCATTATTGCCTTGGCATACAGGATTTCAGAGTAAAGAATCAATACGTAAATAGATAAATTAAAAACACAAAAACACCTTTTCTTCAGTTAGAGGATTTTGAATCATATTCATGAAGTCATCCCAGCAAAATCAGGTTTCAAAGGCCTCACATATCTGTAAGCAGGTTTATTTGACCTTAGTAAGATCAGACAAGTGCCCCTGAAGCAATGAGGGTCTGTGAGGAGAGCTTTGTGTAGTGGTCTGATATTAACTGATATTACCAACTGTCAATTTTTCTGGAAATAATAGTCATGCCATAATGACTTCTATTATAGTATTGTAATTTAATCCAATAACATTTGAAGGATTTGTGCTCCCATCTGGCTCAGCTGCAGAGGGACTCTTGTGTACAGAAATCTAAGCATGAAGAAGAAGCCAAATAAGATTTCTTCAGACTGTGCACAGTGACATGAGGTGAAAACTGCATATCCAGGCTCTTAAAATGCGCATTCACAGTCAGACGTGCCCTGTACACAGCAATAATCTCAGTATATTGCCATACCATGACGCACTTCTGACTGTGAACATATGTCGCAAGTGTCTGGACACACAATTTTTGACCAGTGTGAGTAAGTTTCAGATTCATATTATGTATGTGAGGTGAACTGTAGCTAGAACTGATCCATAATTGAGACAATACACCCACACTTAGCACACATTTTACAGACCACAAAGACGGTAGAAAAACATGAGTAATACACTCAAGTCTCAAAGAAATGAAGAACATGACCATAAAAACCACTAAATAAAATAAAATAATTAAAGAACCATTATCTGTGCGAGCTTGGTAAGAATTGTTTGTCTTAGTAATGGCTGCTGGAGCCTTTTACAGGGATTAGTCCGTCTACAGTATACACACTAATTAGTTGAAGCCACACTTATTGTGTATGTTATTAAATGAACTGTGAAGGAAATGACACATGAAGGTCAAACAGATGAGTTTGATTTTTTGTTACTGATGATAAACAACTCAGTTTGTTTTGGCAGTTTAATATGAATGTGTTGTTTTAAGCACAGAGGGCTGTATTATTCATCTCCAGTTGATTTATTTATTAAGAAGTGGAGCAGTGTGGCAGTATTTCAGCAAAAATCTCTTAAGTAACATTTTCTTTTCAGTGTCCCATGTTTTCAACACTGTGCAATGAGTGGCCAACCTTGAGCTGATAAAAGAACCTCTAAATGTGTTTGGTCACCCTCCATTAATTTTTTTACCATTTTGTCAGCACAGTATTTGGTATGACTATTACAGTAAAGCAAGGTAATCAGACCAATAACCGAGAAAAGAGTCGTACTGTGTTTGTTCTCCCTTTTCTGTTTTTAATATAGAGCAGTGCCATGCAGCAAATTTTCAGAGACTGCAAACCAATGTTAAAGTTGCTCCCACACATGCTGTGCCTAAGGCGAACACTCTAAAACTCACTTGATCTGTAACCATTCATACCTCTGTGTATCAAAGAAAAAAATTCAGGCAGTTCATTTGAGCTTTTCAGAGACTAATAGAATTGGAAGACACATGCTGCATAAAAATCAGAGTCTAGAGGCAAGTTCCATTCAAACCCTACTGATAACAGTGGAGGCGAGCGATGCACTGTTTGATATTGAATATTTTGTATCCTGTAGGTGGTGTCGGGGAATGAGAACACCTATGATGTTGTACTGAAGGACCTGGGCCCTCCTATTGTGGCCCGTATGGTGCGTTTTTACCCTTTGGCCGACCGGGTTATGAGTGTTTGCCTCCGGGTGGAGCTCTACGGTTGTGTATGGAATGGTAAGTGTTGCTGTGGAGGTAATACACACACAATGAGACGAGAAATGTAAAATGCACCATACCTCTGTGGTAACTCGGGTATTAATTTGGTCTATTTTCTGAAGCACGCCCTCCAGGTTTAGATAAATCAAGGCACAACCTGGCTGTGTTCAGTGTTGTCATAGATTTTTACGGCTGTATCAGATGGAAAATAGTGGGATTTGTTCGATGGTAATGATTACATATGCGTGCTTTCCCCATACATCCCATGTATTGATTTGTAGCATTGAATCAAATTTACAACCTCACAGGGGTTTGCCCAGATAAAGGACGCCTCCCAGTGATAAATTGTGTTAGTCTCTATGTTTCCTGAAGCCCAACACTGACTAACTGAGTATTTATGACTGGCTCACCTCCTCTGCTGCCCCATCCGCCTCCCTCAGACAGCACAGGGCTGCCTGTAAATCAGAGCTGTCACTGAGGCTAAAAGCCCCAGTTCCTAGTTTCTGTCTTCAGGGAAACCATCTTGCTAAAATATGCTCAGATGTGGATTCTGACGCACTGCAACACAGTTTATCTGCAGGCCAGAGATAATACAGATTGTACTGAATGTCAAGTTTTATACACATTCGCATTAACATTTCATCCTGTATCAGATTGCATGTTGTCCTTCTTGTCCTTCCTGTGTTTATTTAATATTCAGCAGTATGAACCCGCTTGACCCCAGTGTAATCCCACAGAGGTACAAGAGTGAATAACATATACAGGCGCACACCACAGATGCAGTCTGCAGACAAACACATGCTGTAAATCCGGTGTGAAGCATTGTTTATTATGGGTAGCAGAGCTGTGGGCTGTAGTCTGACGTCAGCGCTGTTCTTAGGGAGCTGGCTGATTAGCTGTATGCTGAAGCGGAGAGGCTTGAGTTTCACTGGTTAATGGTGGCTGGGGTTTCGTAGACCCAAGCCCCCGACCTAATCATTTGTTTTATTACTTAAAAACCAGCTGTTGCTGTTTCCCTGCAGCACTGATTACCGTTAAACGTTGGCTCAAGAAATGCTCTCAGTTTAACAGAAATAAAACCGTTTCACAGGCAGGTTCTGGATGAGTGTCTCCTGAACATAATATACAATGACTAAATATTTGTCCATCTCTTGTTTTGTGTCATTCAGACGGGTTGAAGGCTTATACAGCTCCATCTGGTCACATCATGCACCTCTCTGGCATGCCTGTCTACCTAAATGATTCCACCTACGATGGCAGCACTGAGCAAGGGTAAGATATTCAGCAGCTTTTGGAGGTATATTTTTATACACGAGTAAGTGTCTCATTTCCATACTTTGCCTGGATTCACAGACATTTCCTTGGTAAATTGCAACAATGCTTTTGCAAATATGGCTGTGATAAAACAGCCCAAATGTTACGGTCAATAAAGTGGAGAGAAATGTGGTTTGATTAATGGAAGACCAAAAGCCTCTTCACAGCGTCCATCACATCTGTTAACACTAAAGTGGGATGTCAGCCAATTCTTTTTCTTAAAAGTAATTCTGGTGTCCGCCTAATCAAAAGGGAATGACATAATTTTTTTTTCGCTGCTTAGGGATTTGAGGCATGTTTCCTGGCCATAATGTTTTGGCAGGAAGAAAAGGGGGGATGAAGAAGAAATTGGGGAGGTCCTCACTTTCATAGGCTGTGTGGTTAATGGGGCTGAAATGTTTTGCTAGCAGGCGAGCTAGTAAGAACACTTTTGATGTAATCCAGACATATTTGCAACAGATGTGGGTGTATGCGTGACCTTTTTGTGTTCAGGCACTAGACGTGGACTAGCCTGGGTGTCTAAGTATGCATGCCTATTTATTCATCATGAATGCATTTGTAAATAGAAAGTGACAACCAGTCTGCAGCATCAGCAGCATCATTTCTGCAAACAGCGACAGTTTAACTCATGCTCGACTGTATGTGTTTGTGCAGGATGCAGTTTGGAGGCTTGGGTCAGCTGTGTGACGGCGTCCTGGGAGGAGACGACTTCATACAAACTAAAGAGCTGAGAGTGTGGCCCGGGTACGACTACCTGGGCTGGAGTCGGGAAGCTCTCGGTCAAGGCAGCGTTGACATTGAGTTCCACTTTGAGAAACCGCGTATCTTTCATAACATGCAGGTAGGCACCAAGAGATGTGAGAATATATACAGTATATGTGGGGTTTTTTTGCATTTAAATGAATGTCAGAGGGTTATGCAGGATGTGGATTCCTCAGTATAATGTCTGTGTTTGTCTGAGACATTTTTTGAGCACAATAACAACAACAGTACAGAGACACCCCTGTGGCTCAGTGGTTCAGTTACATATATCTCATCTGCAACATGCCATTTCAAGTACCGCTCGCCGCATCTTTTCTGTCTGTAGCTAAAAAAAAAGAACAATGAAGTCAGTAAAAAATGCAAACTGTTTTCATACATGGCATGCTTCTATTTTAAAGGAGATGATTTGATTTTGCAGAACGCTGATCTATAATACTGAATATTAAAGTCCATGATCTGATTTTATTTTGGAGCACGCTCATGTGTAGTACTGATTATTAATGGAGTAACATTGTTTTTCTGTGAGGCCTTATTGCTTTAAAATGAGTTCTATTCCATAAATGATTCTTATGTATTATGTGAAGCCAAGTATGCTGACAAAGTACTATTAACTGTTAATTAATGCATTGATTCAAAAAATAAATTACCCCATTAGCACAAGTCAAGAATGTCATTGTGATAATGGTGGGACATTAGGCCGATTCTTGTTTTTTTTTTTTTTTTTTTTTGCATCTGATGAAACTCTTTAGAAATGACTGTTGAGTATACTCAGCCAGTTTAGCGGATGTGTGTGACCTCTAAAACTAACTCCACAGCAGAGTTGCTTCTCATTTCACTAGAGTAACACTGTTAATGTGCCACCTCTCCAGAAAACTGCATTTGACTGGAATGGCTCTGCATCCATTTAATTAGTTTTAATGCGCCGTTGTTTATCATGGGACAGTGCGTCTGCGATCGGTTTTCTGGGTGCCACTGAGTTGCATCAGACTGTTTGTGCGTCTGTGTGGCTTTTGGGGTTAGTTTGTAGAGCAACAGGGGGAGATAATAATATGAAGCAACACAGTTTGAATTATAACTGGGTTGTCACATTGGACGTGGGATGGAATGTTGGTTTGGGTGGGATTTACCCTATACATGTGCAGTGAACAGCAGGAATCCCGATCGGTGTTACGAGATGACATGTAATCTTTTATGTTTCAGATGAGCTGCATCATTTCTGGATGCTCTTTAACAGCTTTTCCCTTCAACTGCATGTCCATTCTTTTCCTAGTGTTTCACAGTTACCCTTTAAAATCCTTCCCAGGGGTATTCCTAGTGTTTTACTAAGCTTATCCTGTTTTTCCTGCCTTTTCCCCAGTGGTTTCCCGATGCTAACCTCAGCTGACATAACACTGTTTTGCTGGCCTGGCAGAGCGGATATGTCAGACCCACAGGTCAAATAAATAAAAAATGGGAACCTGAACCTAACTCTGCCTTGACTTGTCTCTGGAGCCCACAGTTTCTTAACCTGCACCTAATCACTCTCCCATCGGGAAGTCTGCTCTTTAACCTTTTGTCAGTCATGACCTGCATTTCCTCCAACTCTAATAGAACATGGTTATTCTTCCGCAGGGGACTCATGCAGCACTAACTTTGCAAAGATACAGTTTCTGTCATGAGGGATTTTGTGCAGAACTTTTATTTGTAACCACATGTAAAAGACGGGGTAAGAAAACAAAAAGATCAGATAGAATTTATAATGGGTTTATAATGGTTAGATTTATGGTAAAACATAATGAATGCAAAGTTATGCTCTCAAATTATGCCGAGTGTAGGTTATTGGAGTTGGATTCCCTAAAGGAGTAGAGAATTACTTTGACTCTATTGACGTATTAGATAGACCTCCATTACCACCAAAATACAGGAGAAACCTCCCTCCAGACTCAGTTGCACGTGAACCCCACATCTGGTGCAGCTGTTCCTCATGTGTCTGTGCATTAACATATGGATTAACTTAGAGTGACTCGGCCTGTATTAAGTGTGAGGTTAATAGCAAACCTGTCAGAGCACCTCTTCTCCCACCGAAAAATAAAAGAAACCTACGTAGTTGTCTGTCAGGTCTATATTTGATCTCAGATACAGACTCCATCTTCCTATTCCACCTTATCCTTCTGCTCAATCTCATCTTCCTCCTTCTGTCCACAACAATGCCTCATGTATTAGATCTACTGTTATAGATTACTCTCTTCTTGGCCTTTCCTTGGTTTTATTAGCCAGAAAAATAGATCTTCATTCTCTTCATCCTCCATCCGCCGTATGTTATAAACTTTCCTTTCCTTCAACCCCCCTCTCTTGGCTCTGGTAATCTACGTTAATTCACTTGTCTCGCGTGTGCCAAAACAATTAAGGGTGAACAAGATGAGAATGTGTCATTAATTTTTATGTGTTAATTGAATCTCGTACTGCTTGATTCTCAAATCGTGGACGACCAAGGTCTTGGTTTTTCTTAGACTTCTCCTGTTATTTGCTAAAGGGCCGAGCTAATTTAGATGTGTAGCTAATTAAAAGACAATTTGCTCAACTGTGCTCTTTCTTTTCCCAACACACTTTTCCTTCTAGGTGCACAGTAACAACCGTCACACGCAGGGGGTGCGAGTCTTCAGCAAAGTAGAGTGTCTTTTTAAGCCTGGCATCCTCCAGCAGTGGTCGTCTCCTGCCCTTACTTTGCTTGTGCCTCTGGAGGATCTGAAGGACCCCTCGTCACGACCCATCACCCTGCCTCTGGGCGGCCAGCCGGCACAGATCCTGCGCTGCAAATTCTTTTTTGCTGACCGCTGGCTGCTCATCAGCGAGATATCATTTCTCTCTAGTAAGCAGAGGAAGAAAAATTGAAGTGATTTAAAGAAATGTGTTTCTTTCGCTTTGACAGGCAGTTTTTCCCTCTAAAGAAACTTTGCATTTGCGTCACAGATATCCTAGCAACTATGTCTGGCACTGTCCATGAGGTCCAGGAGATATTCAGCTAATTATAGCCACAGGCAACAGAAAACGAGTGACACCTGAAACAGATTGTTTTCCTGTAGTTATAGGCCAAATTGGCTTTTCTTTAAATGCTCAAAGTCAAATAAAGGGTAACCAGAAACCTGATGAGCTAGTGTTTGTTCCAGACTTCATACGACCCTCCACACACACAGAGGCAATAACGTTTTTTGTCCTTGCCTTGCACTTTTAATTAATTTAGGGTATCATCATTTTTCACAGTCAGTGGCCTTGTCTAGTCCTTGACCCTGGCATTATTTTCAATGAAAAGGCAATAGTAATGCAATTCTATTCTCATAAACACAATTTGAAGACAAACAGGATAAATTAGTTTAACTCAAATCACATAAAAGGTGCTTAAACTTCACTTTACAGACGCACAGGCTCATTTTGATCATAGTGGTCTTTTAAATTAATTTGGAAGGTATAATGATCTTAGTTTTTGCTGTGTCCCTGTTTACGTGGTGAACCAGACTCATACAGCAAACAGAAAGAGAGAGGGGTTTCAGCAGCCTCCCTTTAGACAGGATTTATGTGTATCTGATTGGAAGTCAGATGGAGCACTCCACCACTGCTCTCCAACTGAGACTGCTGTGACTAATTAAACTGTCCTCTCTGCTCAACAACACTGTCAGTCGCGGTGTGATAAGAATCAGCAAAGTTAACTTACCTCTGGTAGTTAAAATGATTCGGCTCAGCAGAGGACCGACATGCTGGGGCGCTGGAGTGGTGCCAGGCTTTTGATGAATGATACACAAGAGTTGGCCTGAGTTCAGAAAACTGGCTTTACTTTCCATCACCAAAAATACTAAAACCATCTAGTCTTTTGTAATTCAATTTCTATCAGCAGCAGTACAATGTAAATACATTTTCATATTATTATTTTCTTTTTCCTTTTCAAGCTGTTTATAGCACTTATAGACATCATATTCATCCATTGGCCAAATAAATAGAAACAAATCCATCAAACATGATAATATTAATTGTCCTTTTCAAGTAGAAATACAGGTGCAAAATGTATTCCAAGAAAAAAAGCAAGCACCGTTTATGTGATGAATATATAGCAAGAGTGCAAAAGTAAGGTGAACATTATCAAATGATAAAGGTCATTGTATTAGTAAAGCCAAGGCTCCATTGTTGAGTGGATTTTTGACGCTGCAGTAAGTAATTTGCTCTATCTGATAAAGACCTTACATCCTCTGTTTCTGTATGCGGAAGGGTGTTGAGGTAGACACTAAATCTGTCTGTAATCTGAGTCTGAGGTAGAAAAATAGCATAATTCTTTTCTCATTTACTTACTAAAAATTATGTGAGTTAAAAAAAGCCAAAAAAACCCCCGAAACAACAGCCCCTAGAAGGACATTTCTACTTGCTGTTTCTATGCAAAGCTGACTGAGCCTTAGACCATTTTAATGCAATACAAGGACTATAAAGCCATTCTAATTTCAAATAGCATAAAAACACTGTCATGAGAATAATTAACAATTAAGTTTGGTCCAATGTGCAAGTCAGTTTTAAATGTCAACAACTGAACTTGAAACATTATGACATTTCTTGTGTGGCCTATTCTCCCGTACTTGTCTGGTTGGATTTGTCATTATATGCACTGATGGATTGACTGAAGAGTTGTCCTTTCTACTTTATTTTGTCTGTGTATTTGTCCCATCCATTTAGACTGAAATTGGTTTTGATGTTGGGACAGGAATCATTCTCCTCAAATGCAATGAAACTGAAGGAACAAGTTTTGTTTTTTTTAAATATACACATTTGTGTTAAAACATAGACAAATAAACACCACTACTACTACTAGTAATAAATATGATCCAGCAAAGAAGCATTTGGTCTTTGTTTCTTCCCACCTCTACTCATAAATATAAGTAGAGGTGTCTCACAATGATTCTCCTTGTACCCCAAAGTGTACAGAAAACTGAAATGACATACTACCATAAAAATCTGAAATTACTTACTACTACCTTGTGCTTCGTAGCTTCTTTTATATATGATGGCTAGTGCTCAAAGACAGCAGTAGTTACTTTGCAAGGTAACAAAGGGTAGTGAGTAATCAGCTAGATTTGTCAGAAGACAATAGCTCTCTGTTGAAACCCAGAAGGTAATTACCATAAATGACTAAAATTCTGTTCTGTCTGGGAACAACAATAAGCTATGACCACAACAGCTGAGGACGAGGTGTGTTATGCAACATGAAAAGTCCCTGAATATTCAAAACCTCATTTATTTTTATTGAATTGTCCTTCTCTCTCTCTCTCTCTCTCTCTCTCT
>JAPQRQ010036901.1:0-10288 GCA_037367365.1 Apogon talboti | reverse complement strand
ACCCATGGCTGGGTTTATGTTCAGTTAATGAGAGACTGGACTGAACAAGACCCTTTTTCTTCAGTTTTCTCTGTTTTTGATCTGAGCTTTAATGAACATCTACATGGTCAGTGAATCAAATACAGGAAAATACCAAATATTTTATTAAAAATGCAAAATACAGAGCATAATATTTGAAAAAATTGTGATAAATCACTTAAGAAAGGTTAAAAATAGAGGGAAAATTCATTTGGGAACTGACTCAAAATGCGCTCTGGGTCTTTATGGGTTAAACGTGTGTATTTCCTCTCAGTTTTGAAATGCACCATTCATTGCAGACATACTAGAAGTAGACAGTGGATTACCCTAAAATACTAACAACACCGACTAAAAACATCAGATGTTCTAAGATGTTAAATGATTTTTCAACCACAAATCTTATCCATTTACTCTTACGTTTAGAGGAGCGATAGCGAATGTGAAGGTTAAAAGATTTAAAGGTTAAAGCGCTTTATTATCCCAGTAGGAAAATTCAGCCTTTGTGTTTTACCCATCCTCACACACACACACACACACACACACACACACACACACACACACACACACACACACACACACACACACACACACAGTAGCATTAGCCATTAGCATTAGCATGAAGGTACAATATTTAATTGTATTTGTTGTTCATGTTTGATTGATAATATTTTTTCTTCTGTTTTAATTTGCTCACCTTTCTACTTTTTTGGACAGTTTCTGTACATGGTGGTAAATGAAACATGAACAAATACACCTGTTTTTCACCAGTTCCATCGACCTCGGTCTTGCATTTCGTAACTAAGTCGTGCTATTCAAAATCTCCCCTTCTTTTCAGCAGGTCTTTGTTGAAGCTGTTCACCATACTGCTGCATTATGGAACAGACATGCAGTAGTTTATTAACAGGGTTTTGTGTTACAATACACATCTTTATGTGACTGTGATTTATGTGATCTCCTTTGCGTCCAGATCATTGGATGCTCTTGAGGTTTAGAAACAGGAGTATAATGACACAATCTCTACATGAAGCCCATCGATTGTGGACATCTGGAAGACTGATCATGTCATAAGACCAGATCGCTCATACGTACTTTGAATGTTTTACATCTCATGGATGTTGTTCATTTTAATGTGCCATATATTACAGGTGGGATTTTGGGGACAGCAGTAGTGAGGTAATCCACACCCACTCGGCTCCATGTCAGACCATGGAGGGGCTGGTGGAGGGAGGACGGAAGCAGGTGTATGTCCTGGACTCGGTCAACCATACCTTCTACATCCCAGGTAGCTATGCACACAACTAATACAGCCTGGCCTTCTAAGCACAGAGTAAATGGTCTTTTAATGTGATACCGTTTACATGGAATCAGGGCTCAGGGGTTAAAGGGTTAATATGTTAACGTTTACCTGAATCAGGGCTCAGGGGTTAAAGGGTTAAAGACTTTTGAGACATGCTGGTATTACAAGAGGTTTCAGTCCGTTGTGTTAAAATGCTGTTGTTCTATGCAGATGACTACACACTTGTCGTCCGTGTTTCAAACCGATGCTTCAGCAGTGACCTGTCTGTGAAGATACAAGTCCGCCCACAGTTGCACCGCCTCCTTGTTTCCTCGTCTCCTCTGGTGCCTCGTGTCCACCGCCGCCTTCTTCTGGAGGCTTCTACAGAACCCTCCACGGACACAGTTGTCTACACATGGGACTTTGGTGATGGTTCTGATACTGTCCAAGGTGTTCAGCCTAAAGTCATCCATGTGTTTGGATCAGCTGGACTTTACAACATCACAGCGTGTGCCAACAACAGTCTCAGTGCTGTGACTACTTGGATTATGGTAGAAGTTATGGAGGAAGTCTCTGGATTAACTGTCCGTTACAGTGGACCCAGAGAGGTGAACTCTGTCATAGATTTCAGAGCTAATGTGTCCTCTGGTACAAGCCTCTTCTGGAAATTTGACTTTGGTGATGGTTCAGGGCAGGGGAACCTCACAGATGGCTCTGTTTCCCACATCTATAAGAGTCCAGGGAACTACACAGTAGGAGTAACAGTGTCCAACGCTGTTAGCCAGGTCTATCAGTCCACCACTGTGGAGGTCTACAGGTTGGAGGTTCATGGACTTCTGCCAACTGAGTGTGTGATGAGTGGTCAGAACATCCAGTTTACTGCTCTGGTGAATGGAAACATCTCCATTTTAACCTTTCATTGGCTGTTTGGAGATGGATCACCTTCAGCTGTTGTAACAGGAGACTCCTCAACCTCACATACATTTACAATCCAAAGAGTGTTTCCTGTAAGTCTGACTGTGTTTAGTCCTGTTTCACATGTGTCGTTTAATGGGAGTGTTTGTGTTGAAAGCCTCATCACTAGTGTGGACCTGGAACCATCACAGGATGTGGTGTCCACAGGGGAAGAGCTTTGTTTCCTGGTGTCCGTTAGCCCTGCGCTTCCTGCAGGGTCCCAGTTTAAGTGGTTTAGCAGTTCCTCCAGCCTCAGCGCCATGACACAAACCAACCACAAGTGTTTTGTCTTTCATGAGGAGGGTACGAAAGAAGTTTCAGTAACAGTCAGTAACAGTGTCAGTAATAAAACAGCCCAGGTCAGCATCGTCGTTCAGAAACCTGTAGGTGAGCTGTCGTTGGTGCATAACAGTCAAAGTGACACTCTGATGGTCAACTCCTCCACAACCTTTTGGGTTACCAACTGTAGACTCAGCAACGTGACAGTTCTGTGGGACTTTGGAGATGGTTCTCCAGTAGAAGAGAAGCAAAACGCGTCCCATGTGTTCACCTCCAGGGGTCAGTTCCTAATCACAGCCACAGTCTTTAACAGCGTCAGCCAGGAGTCTGCAACTCTTAAAGTCAACGTTTCAGTTCCTGTTCAGGACCTTTCACTTCACACCAAACAGCTTTATGTCGCAGTGGGAGAAGAAACGCTCTTCACAGCAGTTAGTAATACCACTAATAGCACCAAGTACTGCTGGATGGTGGACCATGTGACCAAACAGGGCACTGACAGGTTCACGTTTGCATTCCCCAAGCCAGGTGTGTATCAAGTGAAAGTTAGAGCAGAGAACGTGGTGAGTCAAAAGGAAGCAGCGGTTTTGGTTGAGGTCTTCGAAAGAATAGTTGGTCCTCAGATCGAGTGTCAGAACCTAAGAGACATGAAATATGTAGCAGCTCAAGAGGAAACCCAGTTCACTGCCTCGGTCATCAGAGGATCCCATGTTTCTTATCAGTGGCGTGTTACGCAGAATGGATTAGATCAACAAACTCAAGGTGAGGTTTTCCGTCTGATGGTTGAACATCCTGGTTTGATTGTAGTTCAGTTAAGAGCTGCCAATAAAGTGGGGGAGGCCACCAGCAGTGTTTCTGTTGTGGCAGTGGAACGAGTGAGTGGTGCAAACATCACAGTGCAACCAGGCCTTGTACCTTTAGGGGAACCAGTGAATCTGACCGTATCTGTGGCCTCTGGGTCTGACCTCCGTTACCTGTGGTACTTCAGCTCTGAACCTTCACCCATACACACTCACCTTCCCTTTCTCTACCACACTTTTACACAACTGGGTCATTGTCATGTTTCTGTTTCAGTTCAGAACATCCTCAGCCAGAGTAATGTGTCTGTTCTGTTGGTGGTCCAGGAGGAGGTCCGTCAAGTGGACTTTGAAATTGAAGAGAAAAAACAGCCCTTTTATGTCCGCACAAATGGTTCTGTGTCCCTCAGTGGACACATCAACAAGGGCAGTGACCTGTCCTGGGACTGGAAGGTCAGAGGTCCCAAAGACACACTCATAGATGCTACTACCCAGACTTTTACATGCAGATTCCCTCATGCAGGCGTCTACCAGGTGTCTTTAAATGTCTCAAATGAGATTAACTGGCAGGTGGTCTCACACAGAACGACAGTCCAAGATCCAATAGAAGGTCTGAGGCTAAATCTTAGCAAGTATTCTCTTTGCACTGAAGAAGAAGCTGCTTTTGCTCCTAGTGTCTCCAAAGGAAGCAACATAAGCTTTATTTTAATGTTTAGAGACAAGGACCTGAGCTATAGTTATGAGTTTGTTGGGGAAAGGTTTACCACCTCCGACCTTCCAGCTGGTAATCATAGAGTGACAGTGAAAGCCTGGAACCAGGTCAGTAGTGCCCAGGTATCTTCAAGTGTTCTAGTGACTGAGCGCATCCAGGGTTTGCAGCTCAAGTGTTGCTCCGCGGTTCTAGAGGCTTTGAAAGGACTGAGTTTCAAAGCAGACGTTGAAAATGGGTTTCCAGTCAACTATACCTGGATATTTGATATGGAGGGTTATAGGCCCACATGGCTGACTGGACAGGAAGTTGTCTTTACCGCCCCAGACAGTGGTTTGTTGTTTGTGTCAGTGGTAGCTAGCAATGGTGTCTGCTCTGAAAAGCTAAAGCAGACTGTTACAGTTGAATCGCCTGTTAGGAAAGTAGCACTGGCTTGTCATTCAGAGCGAATATTCCCCAAATATTCAGTCACATTTTCTGCAAAAGTGGATGAAGGCAGTATGCTCAGATACGTGTGGGACTTTGGAGATTCCACTGAAGCACTGATGGACTTACACACTGTCAATCATACGTATCATACTGCTGGACATTACAGCGTTGTGGTCCAAGTTTTCAACAACGTTAGCCGTGTGTCTGCGCAGCTGCAGGTGAACGTACAGGAGCTCCAGTGTTCAAACCCTCAGGTGTCTCTGGTCCAGGGTCAGTCTACTATCTTCAGGTCAAGACCAAATTTCTTTGAGGCAGCAGTGGACATGAACTGCTCTGCTTATAAGACCAGTTATCTGTGGGAGATCTTCAGAGCCTTTGACTGTACTAACATACGTTTTACTGGAAACAGAGCAGATCTCAGCAGCCCAGTGGATGTCACCTCACCATTTCTCCAGATTCCAAAGCATGCCCTTGAGGTTGGGCAGTACTGCCTGGTCTTTACCCTTTTATTAAAGGGAACTCCTTTACTTGCCCAACAAAAGACCAGTGTCACCGTGGTCCACTCCCCACTGGTGGCTGTCATCAAAGGAGGCTCCTACAGATGGTGGCCCAGTCACACTGACCTGATCCTGGACGGATCTGAGTCTGGAGACCCGGACGTGGAGCCCAGACTGGAGGATGACCTGCTGTACAACTGGACCGTCATGACGGCGGCACAGGTCTATCAGAAACTCTGCAGTCCAGTCAAAGTCATGATTACTTTCATCAAGGTGGTGCTAACATCTGTATCTGCACATTTACAGAACTCCACACAGTCTGGTTTAGTCAATCAGCTGTTTGGGAGTAACAGCAGTAAAGTGACTGTGTTGAAGACCCGGCTGCACCCACACACAGTCTATGTGTTCACGCTGACTGTCCATAAAACTGGGAGGAGACCGGTCTCAGTCAACCAGACCGTGAGTGTCACACATGTCTTCATGGAATGTTTAACCACCGTCTTACATAGAAGTCTGCTACCAGTAACTGTTGTTGAGCGGTACGCTCCGTAGAACATCATGAAAGACTGTTTGTATTCTGAAACGTTGAATGTGTGGGGACAGAGTTGAACAACCTCCACCAGGTCAGGAAGGGTCACCATGGCAACAGAAAACCCCAGCTGCACCGCCAAATTAAAGAAAATTCACTCCAGATTTTATTTTCTATTCTGGAGGAAACTGGTCCAAAGAGACCCCGTCTGATCCAGATATGAAAACAAAGAACCGGGGTAGTGGTGCTGTTGTGGTTTACAGACCGAATTCACATTTCAGCCGAGGTTCAAGGAGGTGACAATGACACTGTAAAGGAAAAAACAGTTAAAACACAAGTTATCATGGTGATGAAACCCAGTATTTGGTGGAGGAACACACCCTGAGACTGAAAACAAACTGTCCAAAAGTGGAGCTGGGTGGAGGTATCATGAAGGACGTATTAGTCCAGTGGTTGTTATAAGGTCCATGGGGTCCCAAACACAAGGGTTTACAGAGACAGACTGGTGTCCAGGAGGTAGGACTCCAACCATGACAGCCTTCACAGACATACTCAAGAATCACCAAATCATGTTTTTGAATCTTCCCAGAACGAAAGGGAAGTTTGTCCAAGATAAAAGTCTGTTAGTTTTGAACATGACCTCGAATGTTTTCTGTCCCTCTGAACAGAAACGTCTCATTACTAGACATTGTACAAATATGGGCCAGTGACGGGGGTTCACTCTGTAAAGGCTGTGGAATGGTCTTCTATAAAGTGTGTTTGCCCTTTGGACTCATAAAACCATGGTATGATTCCCTTCCATCCGGTTCCGGTCCACGTCCATCGGACCGTCCTCTGCCGTTCCTTCTCTCATCTCACAGTTACCTTGACTTTTAAAGTGGAGTCAGATTGTTTGTCCCTATGAAGTCCCTCAACAGTCTGGACATAATTAAACATAATAAGTCTTTTTACCCTGATGGATTACGTCTGTAACAGTCCAGTTCATGGGTGTTTTCAGTCCGTCATATTTGGCGTTGGATTGATTTGTCCTCAAAGACACTTACACCAGCAACAACCACACTATCTATGTGTTTTATGTCTAGGTGATGGTGTGTGACGCTGCATTGCTTCCAGTGATAGTAGACTGTCCATCCTGCTCCGTTCGCTCCTCCCCCCTCCACATCACTGACTCCGCCTCCGTTGACCTCCGTGGACAGTGTTTAGGATGTGACGTCCAGGCACAGGTCCGTCTTCAAACACCAGCTCTGCTCTCACACCAACTTCTATTCAAGCTGTAGTTTTTCATAGAGTCACAACTCTAATGTATCTGCATTACTTTCTTTGTGTTTTATCCTCCTAATTTATTTTTGGGTTATTCTATTTTTGATTTTTTTATTATTTTAAATACATTTTTCAGTATTTTGTGTGATATTTTTATACATTTTTTAAGTGTTAATTGTTTTTGCTGCTAAACTGATTTTCATTGTTCCTGTGACAGTGACAATAAAGATCTATTCTAGTCTATTCTATTCTATTCTAGTCTAGTCTATTCTAGTCTATTTTATTCTAGCCTAGTCTAGTGTATTCTAGTCTATTGTAGTCTATTCTATTTTATTCTAGTCTATTGTATTCTAGTCTATTCTAGTCTATTTTATTCTAGTCTAGTCTATTGTATTGTAGTCTATTCTAGTCTAGTCTAGTCTTTACCACTGAATTCCTAAATGTACATGTATTTCCTCCATCAGTACCAGTGGACTGTTGTGGATCAGAGTGGACAAACCCTAGACCTGGGTCAGACCAGTCCGTCCCTGGTCTTGGTGATGCGTTCGGGTGTCTTCCAGCCACAGCACAGTTACACGTTCAGCCTGAATGTGTCTGACCCTGTGGGTGGGCGGTGGGGCGGGGCCGGCCTCACAGTGCGCCCTAACTGGCCTCCTCATGGAGGTTCGTGCAGTGTGAGTCCAGACTCAGACATCCATGGACTGGAGACGGTGGTCACCTACAGCTGCTCAGGTACAATCTGTCCCCTGTCCTTCACTTGGACGTTTGGTGGATGTAGTTGTTAGTGTCACAGTGACATACACAGACACGCTCTCTTTTATCAGGGTGGAGAGATGATGAGGGTGAGGCGTCTCAGTTAATCTACTGGTTCCAGGTGGTTCCATGTCAGCCCAGCAGCACTCTGTGTCCCACCCTGACCCTGTACAGGTGAGCACGGGTAAAACCTACCACTACTAGTACTTACTGACAGTCTGAACACCAGTAAAACCTACATCTACTAGTACTCATTGACACATGGTTAAATGTCTCAGTAGTACTAGTGATGGTTGAATGTCTCAGTAGGACTAGTGATGGTTAAATGTCTCAGTAGTACTATTGATGGTCTTGGTAGTACTAGTGATGGTTAACTGTCTTGGTAGTACCATTGATGGTTAAATGTCTTGGTAGTACTAGTGATGGTTAACTGTCCTGGTAGTACCATTGATGATTAAATGTCTTGGTAGTACTAGTGATGGTTAAATGTCTTGGTAGTACTAGTGATGGTTAAATGTCTTGGTAGTACCATTGATGGTTTAATGTCTCGGTAGTACTAGTGATGGTTAAATGTCTTGGTAGTACTAGTGATGGTTAAATGCCTCGGTAGTACCATTGATGGTTAAATGTCTCAGTAGTACTAGTGATGGTTAAATGTCTCGGTAGTACTAGTGATGGTTAAATGTCTCGGTAGTACTAGTGATGGTTAACTGTCTTGTTATGGTTGAATGGAGCCTCTCCTCCTTCCCACTGCCGTTTCATGGGTCGAATCCACCTCTTACCAGTTCTCTGACTCCATCCTGGTACCGAAACGTCACGGTTTACGTCACTACGACACAAACCACATGAGGCCGATATCGATCTGAGGACCTAGAGTGTATTAAATGTTGTCCTCGAGTAAAACCAACGCAGGGATGTAAAACTGTAATCTTTATGTCTACAAATCTTCTCTGACCTCCAGTTGAATGACCTGCTCCACAGACAGACATGATCCAAACACAGTGAAGAAGAATCAGAAGGGTCAAACCTTACACACTTTAAATGATGTGTAACCTGAGAGATGAGCTTCCACCCAAACACAACCACAAGGACCAAGGACCATCTAGAATAGAGGATGATGACTCTTACATCCTATGAATCACTTCTGTTTGTAAATATGTTTTTGCACGGCTTCCACTTCTTCAAAAATGTGGCATAAGGAGAATATAGTTGAACAGTACACAGACACACAACAGAAACTACAGGCTTAAACCCAGTACATGTCTATGAAAAGGTCAGAGGAACAGGTTTTAAAGCTGATTCCTCACATTCACACCAGACTTTAGAGATGTTCACCAGACCTCGTCTTACACACGTGTGTCTGTCATTATGTAATACACCATCCCATAGACTAACTCACACATATCTGAATGAACCATCCACATACAGTATCTACAGACACTTATCTGAACTCCAACAGCAGGTCCACCTCCAGCAGGTCCACCTCCAGGAGGTCCACCTCCAGCAGGTCCACCTCCAGGAGGTCACCCACCGTAGACAGTAGAAGTCAATACACACTTTAACAGGTTGTGTCACAGTTGTGTATTTACAGCTCATTCCCATGTGTTGTCGTTGAACGTCTGTGCTCAGGGGCACCAGGTCAACATTTGGCAGCGTGGTTCCAGTAGGAAGTCCAGACCGAACCAGGGGCGTGTCAGTCATCACAGTGTTACTGCTGGTAGAAGACCATCTGGGGGCAAAGGTCATGGCTCTAAACAGGTCGGCAGCCAACAGCTTTTAAATGTCTGATGTGGATCAGGTCCTTAAACCTGACCCCTGTTAGAAAAGAAACACATACTAACGCTCCTGTTCACGTCTACTCCACAAATGTTCAGAACACTGATGGTTGAACCTCCCACACACGATGAGGATGCCAGTCAGTGGCTTCGAAACAAGAGCCGGACACAACTGTGGACCTTAGTCCAACATGGCAACCCTCAGGAGATCATCCCCTACTCCATGGCCCTGACCAGTTACCTCAACCAGGTTGAGTCTGAGCATCACACACCTGTTTATGTCTGTGTTCAACAAATGCATTTAGAACAAACATGAGGACAGAGTCCCACATAACGGACTGATGACTGATCTGCTCACAGATGGAGTCTGGACGCAGCAGTCAGGAGCTCCAGGACAGAACGGAGGTTCGGGTAAATGTGACCCGAGCTCTGTCCTCCCTGTCAGTGTCCTCCCTGAAGGATGTGGATCAGATAGGCTCAGCATTGGTGCAGTCCACTGTGAGTAGGCCCTGCTTATCTTAGATGGTTCAGTCCTCAAGAATCCCACCGTTAAAGCCTGTTTTAACGGTGGGACGTGTTCTCCTCAGATCAGAATGTCATCCACACAGGCTGAAATATCCACATCCCCTCCTGGATGTCTGAGGAACATCGGTTTAAACATTTATAGCATTATCTTTCACATCTGTTGGTGATCCTTGGCCCATCTTAGATGTTTTAGAATTGTAATTGTTATTTCCTCTTTTAATTTTATCTCATATGAGTCAGAAATCGAAATATTCCACCTTTTCCTTGAATGTGTAAAAGCAAATGAAAGAAGTTGACCAGTCAGAACATCACATACGTTGTGTCTATTCAGTCCAAATACTGAGAAATATGTTTAGTCATGTTAAATAAGATGTTATATTAGTATTTCATTATCCTCATAATGACAAGAGTCGTCCATATGTGTCCAACAGTCTGTGGACAGGTTGAGTCCAGGTGTTTGTTTTGTCCCAGGGGTCTGGGATCCAAAACA
>JAPQRQ010036900.1:0-18263 GCA_037367365.1 Apogon talboti | reverse complement strand
GAGAGAGAGAGGGAGAGAGAGAGAGCGACAAGTGGATGGAGAAGGGGCAAGCTTCCATAAATCACTTTTTCACTATGTCGTGTTTCCAATAGCACTGGATCAAATTTGTAAATTAACTTGTATAGAAGTTCTGCAGTTGATTCTAAGCAGACTTTGTGCATTGTCTATTATATAATACGACTCTGTAAAAGCATATTCAATCAGAGGAATGTAAAGGAAATCGAGGTTGAGAAGGAAAAAAAATGCACTATAGAGGCAGATCGAGTCTAAGTGCAGTGAGCGAGCCTAAGGTGCATTTCCACAAACCCACTAATGGTTCTGTTGGAGAGAAGATATAGTCTCTCCCTTTACTTTACTTGATGTAGGAAATTACATTCTCTCTAATGTAAAGTTTTGTCACGTGATTGGAAAGCATTCGTAAGTCGGATTATGCTGACTAAGAAACGGGATGCGGCTTTGAGCCACCTGTAAATTCATCCATGCATAGAGGGTGGTGACTTTGTATTAATCTTTTCATTTCATTTTCTTCTGTACTGTTCATGTTGAAGAAAGCTGCGAGCTCAATCAGATTTTGCAAGCCGAATATGCTCTTATGCAGGGGAGTGTACAGTTGCATTGATATGTCAGAATTAAATTATGTATTGAGTAGTTACTGCAATTACTAAAAACATCACTGTAAAGCTGTAAAGTTCCAGCCATCAGAATGAATAATGCAGCATTTCTGTAAGGGTTTGGGTTATGGTGAGCAGAGATACAAGCTTGAATACTCCATGAGTTTGAAATGCAATCCAGATACACAACAGATGTATTTGTTACTGTTATTGTCATGTATTATTGCAGATGTTTTTTTGTTTTGTTTTTTTTTTAGAAGTGAAATGACGAAACAGTACTGATATCTGGTTTAGACTCTATATACAGTAGTTGTGTCTGAGCTTCCCTTACATAGATTATTATGCAAGGAAAAACTTTTTTATTTAACTGATATTTTTAAACATTTATTAGTTAAAGCAAGGGGACTTTATATTTTATGGCAATCCACTGACTTTTTATCAGAGAAGGTTACTTAAAGCAACCATTTGGAGAAAAATATTGAAAGTAGAGCTGATAGGCAAAGAAAAGTAAACAAGAAGTTTAAAATAATTTGGATACTGTGAAAAACACATCTTTCTAAAGGAATAAATCATTACAACATTAAGAAAATTGTAAAGTAGTAGTACCTGCATCTGTAATCTCTTGCAACCTGTAAATCTGTGCAATATGCAATATGTGACATTTGTGTGTTTATATGAATTTTGTCCTTTACAGAGGTCAGTTTTAAGGCTGTTGTGATGTAACAAGACAGCTATGAGCTACCAGCACAAAACAGACCGCAACACACATTTCACATAAGCACACGCACAAATCTGCAAGGCTGAACCTCTAAAACAGTCCTAATTTACCTTACTTAGTGTTCAAGAAAGAAGTTCTCTGTGTAGGTAAGACGTAAAAATGAAGACGCAGTAGGAGACAGTAAGTGCTCCTGCCTGGTGTGTGTCTCCGTTAGACAGCGTAATGATTCCTGACGCTGCTGCAGATGCCACCTTCAGCTGCCTGTGTGTTATTAAATCATTAGACTGTTTGAAAAGCTGTCAGATTGGTTCGGTGCTCGTGTCTGATTGCGCTTTTGTGCAAATGTTTCCATAGACAATTATGATCTTTGCGGACCTTTCAAGGGCGCAGTTATTCCATAACACTGTGCCGGCTTTTGTATGAACAAAAGACCACATGTATATACACCTTGGTCTGCACTTTTCTGTTTGCCTACGTTTGCCAAGACAACAGCTTGGGATGTCACGGCAACCACATCCACAGCGGCAGGCATTTAAAGCGCCAATGATTTTCTTCTAAATGGAGGGGGGAGGAGGGGGCAGGTGGTGGGGGAGGCAGAGGAAGAGGAGAGACGATGTATGCAGCGGATAAAGAGTAGAGAAGACAAGCAGAGTGTACCATGTGTGAGTTTGTGTCTTGTTTGTGTACATGTGGCGGTGGAGAAAGGCTCGGTAAACAGGTGTCTGATGACTACCAATGTGTTTGACCTTTCTGTTAAATCTGCTCAGCTTTACAGCTGGCCACTGCTCAGGTCTGCACTGCATGTTCCAGCCGATTGAATTACATCAATACAGTCAGCCATGATTCACATCCTAAAATCTGGTTGAAATGCTGATTAGTCTTTAAAAGGACTCCTCAATTTTTATTTATTTTTTTTTATTTAAATCGTATTCTTCCTTGAAAAAGATGATTCAATAAATCGATGACGTGACCTCTACCTCAGTCAGAAGGCCATTAGTGGAGTGTCAGCTTTTATTTCCACCTCTTGACAGCGCAGTGCTCAGGTCCTATCACCTCCCCATCAAAACATGACACTGGGAAACAGGATTTGAACTCTGAGGGTCGTGCAAGAACGCCCGGCGCTGCTGGTACCTTCCTGTATAATACTTGTCACATTCTAGCTCCAATTGGAGCATCTGGAGAGTTTGATTATTTTCTCAATCTCTTACAGTACATAAAAACATTAATAAGTTAATTTATTTATTTAGGATCCCCAATAGTTATCATTTCACTGTAACTTCATCTTGGGGTTCACACAAAAAAACGACAAATATTACTGAGAACAAAATGACAATAAATGAAAAACAGAAGTGCAATATTTAGCTGAAACACCAATTAATATCACAAAAACAAATGAAGCAAGACATTTGAACATTTCACTGTTGACAATAACAAATAATAAACTTACGTAAGAGTGGACTTTAAATCACACACAATTTAGAATCACATCAAACAAGCTTAAAAATAACATAATTAAAATATGTATTCGATACTTGGTATGGTGATACTAGTTTACAAAGTTTACTCAACAGTCACTTTTCCATCACAATCATATGCAGACTAACTGATTTCTTTCTAAGTAAGAATTGTTCTCAATGTTTGTTTTGTTTTGTTTTTATTTGTTAGTTTGCAGTTTTTGTAGGTTAGCACAGTCCTGTCCTGTACAGTACCGTCTTCTTGCCATAAATGCATATACATTACTTGTGTGTATTAATTGAGAATATAGGTAAGAATAATAATGCTCGAAAGACTGCAAAAGACTTTATAGTCCAGATTGACTGTACATCAGCCAGCGAAATCTATAGATATGACTATAGGCCAAAAGAGGCAGAAAATTAATCAACTATCTAAATATTTGCTAATTACTTTTTCTGGTTGACTTATTAATGGATAAATTGGTGCTCGAGAAATCATCGTGTAAGCGAAGCATAAATTAAATGAGTGCCACACATTAACTTTTGCTCCTTGTTTCCCTGCAGCAGGATTGTCACTAAACTTTATCATGTATTCTCACTGGGACCAAATGAATAAAAGATAAACCAGAAATATGCACGAAGAGATGATAAAAGTGCCTGCTTTTCAGTTAAATGGCACAAACCTCACGAAAAACATACATTTTGGTCCAATAAATCAACAGTTAACAGTTCAACATCCCAAAGAGAAAGTTTTAATAAAAAATAATCCCTTCGCAGCGTAAAATTGCAGAAAACCAAAAGGGAAAATAGGAAACACAAAGAAAACATGATGCAAAGGAAATGACTTTTCATTACTGGATTGTTTTATGGTAAGTTTGTGTGCGTCATGTTTTCTGCTAAAACCAGATTGAGGATGCAGCGTTCAAAATTAGTTCCCAGAAATGGAATTATCTTCAAAAGCTGTCACCGTCACTATCACGGTATTCTCATCACACAGAAATCTCAAAAGTGCAGGTCTTTTTTTTTTTTTTTTTTTTACCCCCCCCATACTTCTTAGACCGAGCTTATTAAAGAAATATGAAATAAGAAAATTACACTGGGTGAGTGTGAATGAGGCTCATTTTTGGTAAGAAACGGGGGAGAGAAACTACGCCACTGTTATTAAGTCAGCCCCCTCCATCAAAGGGGTTTCATTAAATCGGGTTCATGACAGATTCAGAAAGCTCTACAATAAAGACTGACATCTCTTTTCACGCCACCGCTGCTGCAGCACTGACAAACCATTTACCCTAACATCCTGCATGGATTTATATTTACACGCTACAGCCTTGTTGTTAATCTTTGAAACAAGGGGGCCAATCACGATGGCTGCTCGTTATTTGAGATCCAGTCAAAATATGCAACGGGGGAGGAGGGAGTAAGTCAGCTAGGTATTATTTTTTCCCCTTTTGTCCTTATCTTTTGTTCACTCTTCATTGAATTTGACCAATAGGTGACCGTTCCACCTCAGATATCTTCTGTTCTGCATAATTAGAGATTACTACGGAAAGTTCAGGGCATTTATCAAAGGTTTCAAAGGCTGAAAATGGGCAGAGATGAAGGCAACAGACAAGACAGATTAATTAAAAGATGTAAAAATTAAAATACAGTATATTATTTTTATAGTGTTTTTGTTGCTAGATTGTATGCTAATTTAACAATCACACATGTTATACAGATTTCTATTTTGAGTTTCTAGTCAGATGGGAAGGTTGCACTGCAGATGAATGGTCAGCAGAGGGGACATTCAGCATACAGTCTGTTCTTAATGTGTGTTTCCTGAGGATCTGTCATGTTTTCCACACATTTTTGCCATCTGCTGAAAGAAATGCCTCCATCGCTTAGTGTCACAGCAGCTGTCCAAATCCTGACAGCTGGACAGCTTCACTTGTTGACTAAACGACTGAGAAGTAGCAGCCTGTAGCGCTTGTGTTTGTCTGTTTCTACAGCTGTGGTTGATATGTGTTCACACATGGGGAGCGAACATGGATTGGTTTTGTACCCAGTTCACTCTTGGGTATGTGAAAGACTCAGCACTCTAAGATGTTAGGGTAGACTATAGCCGCAGCCAATCACTATTGTCATCGTGGATCAATCTATGGTTTGTTTTGGTTATTGTTTGGTCTGGAAATCGCAAGAACTGTCTATTATAATATCCCATGCATGTTCAAAATCCTTTATTTATTCAAGAAATTACACAAATCCTAATGATAGCCATTTTTCTATCAAATATGACATTGAAGATGATCGCTTCTATACATTTTTAGAAGTGGATATGTGCAAAATAGTGGCATTTTTGCTTGAAAAAATATTATTTAAAAAATTGAAATACAAATAATTGATTAATCGAATAACAAAATCCAGTAAAATTATTTTCAGTTCTACGGTAACAGCGAATTGGCACAAAGTAAACTAAATATAGATGATTTGGCAAAATGGATTGGGATTATTCTGGAAAATGCTGTGAATTTTGGGTGAGATTTTATTATACATATCAAAGTAAGTGTGCAGAAAAAGGATTACTGATTACTCCAACATACACGGCTATAATGAACTTGAAGTGGTACAAAAAAAAGGTAGACAAACTATTAAGAAACGTAGAGAGTTTCATTTTGCATGTTTTATGTTTTGTGCCTCTTCTCATTGTCACCAAATCCAAAATATCACACTGTACACACACTGGACCTTTAAATTGCCGCCCTTTACGATTGTATAATTGCACAGGCTGACATTGTGATTGTGATTGTAATTTGTTTAATTGCGGCGCTCTAGTGTGTTCACAGTCTCTTATTAATTTCATGCCTTCATCCTAATTTGTTGTTGTCATACACAGGAGAAAGTCAGCGACAGAAAAGAGAAACTCTCACTCAACCCAAATAATTTTTCAGTCCTATTTAAATTGTGTCATCGTCTACACATTTGTCTTCACTAGCCAAAAAAGTTGCAGTTGTTCTTAAAGGTAGTGCAGTCACATCCGGTTTGGTGTGAAACTGCTGAGTGGACTGCATCTTATTCTCACATAGTACACATCACCTGCACCAAAATGACTGTTACCTTGATGCTTTCAACCTGTGTTTTGTATCGTTTGGACTTTGTTGGCTGCTGCCTTGGCCAGGTCTCCCTTGGAAAAGAGATTTCTAATCTCAATGGGACTTCCTGGTTAAATAAAGGAAAATAAATAAAAATAAAACCTTTGTCTCTGAGAATATGGTGAAAAACTATTAAAATTATACAGATGGGTCATGTTGAAGCCCAAAAACATCTGCATTAACTCTGAAGGAGAGAGCAAGTTACGATATTGCGTATTTTCAGTGTGACACGAATACAGTTTTTAAAGAAATGCCAATTGTCATGACTTGAAAAATTACTGTTTAAAATGATAAACACCACATGTAATTTATGGCGTAGTTGAAATTAGATCTCAAAAAAATTACCCGTCTTTCTGCATTCACTGTCGTACACTTTAAAGAAAACACTTTTTTGTTCCTGGAACATCGCCAGGTCTTTGCCTCTCTATTGCAGGGAAACACCTCAATAACAACTTCACTCTCATTTTTGCAATGAGTCTGTTATTTACAGGGCAAATGTTTAAATCAAAAATATACTGTATTTACTGTATATATAGATTTTTTTCTTGTCAGTATTTCCCGACCAAACTCGTGTGTTTTCTGCCCACTGAGCACACTGATACCGACTCCTACAGCGGGAGAACACACACAGATTTTAGGAGAATATACAGTACATTTTGACTGGCACAGTGTTGGGGGAATGACTTTTTTGGGTTTTAAAGTGCAGACGCTTTAAACCTTCCTGACTCATATCTCTGCCTCCACAGTGTACAGCTCCACTCACAATTCACAACACTTCTACACACCCACAGTCACATACTAGCTCACTAAAGGCACTTGCTTGGAGAAGTGAGTAAACACATGGAGCAGTGTTTTGCTCTTTTCTCTTCAGCAGTGCAGAGTAGATATTTTTGTAGCTTCACTTCTCACCTGTAGTCTCTCCTCAGCTTCAGTTATCATTCTCTTCCTTTTTCATCTGATATTGACATTTCTCTATCACTGAATTCACTGGAGAAACTTTAAAGAGAAGAGAAATTATCTGTCCTCAGATGTTTATTTTTCTTCTCCTGTGGTAGTAATACTATATTATTAATTTTTTACTTTTGTTGTCTTGACTCAAATGATACACAATTATACCCAAACAATGTTTAATCAACTAAATAGGGCTTTTTACAATATTGAAATGTTAGTTGACAAATTGTCGTGCAAAATTATTGCAATTAATTTGTCTTCTCCTGTTCATTTTATGTCATTGTATAATACACGCCCAGCAATAATTGACTGAAATACAAGGGCAAACAAAAGGTTGCATTATGGTTTGCCTTACACGCCTTGCAAACAAATATTATACAGGGCATATTCAACATAACTAACTTAAATATGCAAAGTAATTATTGAGATATACAAAGAAATAATGGCCGGAGTACATACAAATTAAACATCTCTAGATGAAGTGGACAAAATAAGATGAAGCCATTAAACAGCACTGGAAAATCAAGTGTTAATACTGGTGAAAATATGACATTTGTGTTAGTTTCATCCAGTTCTTTTTGTTGAAGTGAATGAAAGGTGATAATCATGGTTAAGGAAACTTAAATTAAGTATTTCAAATAACTGGGATGTACATTAGTCGACAGTAATTCTAATACCAGAAGAAAAAATATCAGATTTTAGCAAAATCAGGAACACTTAACCATAACTTAATACTGGTTTTATTAGTTACAAAGTTAACACCTAATGCAACACTATTAACTCATTGTACTACGAACACAATGACAATAAAGTCTGTTATATTCTTATTGTAGGCATTCACAGTACATAACACCAGCATTTTAGTATTAATTCTAAGTGATCGGAACTCAGATGGCTTTCAACACCTGAAAGAAAAATGTGGTGCGGTCCAAAGTTATGTAAAGCTAACAGCTGGAATTTTTGTTAGACCCTAAGTTGAAAACCTCAATGTGATCCTTTATTCCTCTCAAAACTCAGCTCTCTAGAATTAACAACCATTATTATTATTATTATTATTATTATTATTATTATTATTATTGAGAAATTCTGGTCTCAGTTCTGGAATCAGCATCTTTTTTTCTCTTATAGCAAATGAAAGGTTTTTGGTCCAGTAACTAATCATCACATGGGTCAGAGCAGGAAAAATCAAACTAGGGGTTTCTGCAGGGTGGGAGTGTGAAGGTTAACACCACAGACATAAAAGGAGACCCACGAAGCCTTTGTTGGAAAGCATAACGCAAGTCACTGCAATCTTACCAGGAGACGACTACACACCGACACCTATAGACAGACTTCTCCATCAGTTCTGACTGATGACTGGTGAACAGACACAAAAAACCCAGTCATCATAATATAGTTGTAAACAAGTGTAATTAGTCTGATTTTTTTTTTCTTGTTCAGCCCTGAACCCCTTCCCCCTTTTTTTTTCCTTCTTACTATCACAATCCCACATGATCTGTCCCACTCTGCTTTTTTTTTTTTTTTTCTTCACCCGTGTTGTTTGCCCTTCTCTCCTTCAGAAGCCGCCACGCTCTTTTATTTTTGGCATCCTTTAGCTCACCCGAGACCAGACACATTTTCCTCTTGCACCCCGGTATTTCAGGATTCAGATGGTTTTTGGCTCCCCAAGCACCCGCACCAATCACATAACCCCTGTTCTCCTGTGGACCCTCGTACTCTCAAAGCGTCTGGCGTTAGGAGTCAGTTTCTGGCACAAACGCGCACATATGCCGCCTGTAGAGCGAGCACAGACATTAACACTCACACATGCACTCACTTATGCTGACCTCCTTGTGCATCTTTTCCTGTCTTAGTGTTGCATCTGCCAGATTGTGTTGTGATATTTATTTTATTTCTGCACTCTACAGTCTCTCTAAACTGAGCTGAAACTGCTCTTTAGTCATCTCTCTCTCTATACAGTGTATTGACAAGTTGTGCAGATGGCCTGTCATGAAATATATTTTGCAAACAGATTTTTCTATAAGTACTTGTACAAGAGCTGGAACAACGTACAGGAAAAAAAAAAAAACAAAACAGTATTACGAAGCACAGATAAGCTGTGGTCTGATTACATTGTTTGCATGTAGAGTTGTACCTGAATGTATGCACAGCTTTATCTCATGTCCATTCATGCCTCCGGGTGTTACATCTTTGCATTTTTCACCGTCTAGTTTGGGGAGAAATCCCCTGTTCAACTCAGTCTCCCGCTAGCTTTCCCTTTTCAAAACTAATGCTGATCATTTGTCTTTGACCAAACACTGACCACAGGGGAGGTCTGCTGGTTTCTTGCACACATACACAAACGTATGTTTGGAGATTACAAATTCCCACAAGCCCTTGGCATCACACAAAGGTCACTTATCGCAGTTTGACAAGGCTCTTCCTGCAGCCACATCAGAAGTACACACACATACAGTAAACACACACAGTGGTTAATATATTAGCATAAGCGTGATAAACAGACTTTAATCAACAGGCACAGCCTCTGGTCTACAAGGTCAGTGTAGGGGCAGTATGCATATGGGTTGGAAATTAGCTCGCCATCCATGGAATTACGGGTGACTTTGTGTAGTTGCAGGTGGACTTGCTCAGCTTACCTCTCACAGTGCTCTTGAACAAAAATAGCATACAAGCAAATAATGGAATTTTAACACAGCAATTTTTAACTTGCTGCCACACAAATCGAATTGGGAGCCTGCATATTTCATGTCAACACTTCAACAAACTCCTGATGTACTTGTACACTGTAGTCTGTTTACTGGAGGTAATGCAATATAACGTTGTAGATAAACATCATAAAATTCAAGAGGAAGGATCCCAGACTAACATTGTAGAAAACAAACAGAAAACAGCTTGGTGTTGGGGTAAAAGGTCTGCACAGATGCAGAAGAACCCTCCCAGGAGGAGGCACAGGTCAAAGAGGCAAAGGTCAAGACACATGTTTTTAAATGAGAAGTGGAGAAAAGCTGACAATGGGGATTCCCATGATTGGTTTGTTTATGTAGAAACATTGTAATATTTATGATTTATTTTATATTATATTATGATACAGTGGGCATTCATTGATTTGTGTGTCCATGCAAAACTGCTATCGCAGAAGGCAAAACAAACAAAAGGTACGACTCTTACCATAGCGCATAGTGGAATCCATCATTTCCTTAATGAATTTGAGCTCTCCACTATCAGCAGCACTCATCTACCTCAAACATTGCCAATACCATGACTGACTTTTCTTGTACTTTTGATTGCATCATGACCAATCACACTGTACCTCATCAGATTCCTCATCAGGGTAAGCTATGTTTCATAATATGCTGCTAGTATATCTGCCATGATGAAAAAAGATCTTGTTGGTATCTGATGCAGTACAGTAGCAGGTCTCCAGTCAGTCAACATAGTAGAGACCAGAGCCTTAATCCTATTATTGGAGGAACAATTGAATAATGGATAACCAGAGCATTTGTCAGAGGGTCCAAATAAATGAGACCAGAAAGGCTCCTGGAAAAAGAAAACTACCAACTTCATATTTTTAGGAATAAGTTCAGTGTAAATGTGTGGGAGCCAAGCTTTTTTGGATCTACTTCTACACTGGCTTCGCTTTCTAGCTACAGTCCGTGCCCCTCGTTCAGGACGCACGCCAGTCCTGAACGAACCCTGGGAGAAAATCTGTTTCTGCAGTACAAGGACTCATCAGTGGAATTTGTGATTGTTTCATTTTTGTTTAATTTTCACTTCCTGCTGTCAGTGTACTGATAAGCTACTAACACCAGATTAAAGAGAAAATGAAAAAAAATTACAATAATAGGAACTGGTCGACATTTCTTTTTTTTTCTTTTTTTCATGTCATTTATGTGTCCAGCTCCCACAGGGAAATGTAGTGTGTGTGTGTGTGTGTCAGTTCTGTGTACACACTAATGAGAAAGCCTCGAGTAGTGAACAGCGCTTCCAGGAAAAAGCTCCTTTCATTTCCACTGGCCATAAAAATCAGTTCAGAACACTCAATCCTGTTTTGCATTTTCTTCCCCTTCCATTTTACCAGCTGTCTCTCACCCTCTCTCTTTACTCTCATCTTTCCCTTCTCTCCCTTTGAACCCTTTCAGACTTGAGAATTATATCGAATATGGAGTCGGAAGAGGGAAGTGATTGAATTCAGTGCCGGGGATATGCAAGTTCAGTGAGTGTCGGATAGTGAGTGTGCCAGTGTTACTGTGGACCAATTAGATTGCATTTATTTAAATTGCTTATGTCACCAAGTTGAACCGTGTACCGTTTGGTTCATTTTTAGTTGCCTGTGCAATTACCAAATAACAGGCTAACACAGATAACAGAAACAAAGTACATTTAAATTATTATGAGGCAGTCTCTAAACAAAAGGGAAATAGCTTGTTGAAAGGGTGCACAAACAAATTAGCTATTTTGATCTGTCTGAGATTAGCCCTACAAAACTGCTCGGCCACTGCGGCGTCTTCTTCGTCGTCGTCTGCGTTGGCGGCGTCATTAGCATCTTTGTTCACATCTTCATTAGCAGTTTCTTCAAACATCTTCTCTGACGAAACTACTGATCAAATTCTTTTAAAATTTTATACTGTATGTATCTTCCTTGGGTCGATGTCCACAAAGTCAGTTCAGTTTTGAGACATTTTGATTTGGTTTCATATATCAGTATAGTTACTATTGAGCACTGACAGGAAGTCATATATGGACTTTCATTTGGATCCATGACTTTTGACCTTCAGTAACCCTGAAGGGTTAAAGTGAAGGTTAGCAATGTCTACAATCTCTTTCAACATTTTTTTTTCTTTTAAACTGCTGCTCGGATTCATTTCAGATCTTATATGTCTCATCCTTGGGACAATGTCAACAAAGTTTGATCGCAGTTTTGAGAAATTAAAAATATTAAATATTGGCCTTTACTTATAATGGGCCATATTCTGATTGCTTATAACATGGAAATGGTTACAGATATCAATATAGTTACTACTGAGCACTGATAGGAAGTCATATATGGACTTTCATTTAATTAGTTGAGTTCTCCTCCAGTGAAAGTACCGCCCACTTCTATTAGGAGATTGATCTCCTGCATCAAGAGCACATGACTCTAACATGGAGACAGAACATGACAACCTCGCAAATTCAACTTGCATTTCATTCTTGATATAACATGCCACTGAACTACCTACCTATTTTTAAATAATAAAATACACAGGCTTCCACTGCGATAGACACAATCAACATTCAAATGATGTTTCTAAATTCCACTGTATTTTTTCAGCATGCATGCATACCCCCCCCCCGACCACCACCACCACACACGTCTGTCTTTGAGCTTCCCATGCATCAGTAAAGGTTATATCCCAGTTTTGTAAATAGCATGTCTAATTTGTATTCCTTTTGGTTTCCACCCCACTGCTTTGGTTTTTCTGTGGGTTTGTTTGTGTCGATGCGGTAGTGAAATTGTGGGTTCACCAGGTGGGTTGCTTGACAGCCCATGCTGAGTCACCCCAAGCAGCAAAAAAACAGAAATTCACAACACACCCTCTTTGTGTTTGAGTCTTATCCAGATGTGTGGCTCCAATAAAAATTGAGCAAGTTACAAAAGTAGGTGACCGCGACATGAAGGGACTGCAGATTTGTGAAGTGGTTAAAATGTTAAAATCAGTCTGTCAAAATCTAATCACCCACTTAGATACAAAGTTGGAAAAAAATAATCAGGTGAAGCAACTATTTTTACAATTGTTTTAAGCATTTTTCAATTAAAGATACCATCTATTGACTGATTACTCAATTGATCATTAAAATAACAAGACAGATTAATGGATGATGAAAAGAATCATTCTTAAGTCATTATTAAACATTTAATATCAACGTAACACAAGGCAAAGTATAAGAAGAAAGATACTAAGGACTGAAAAAATATGTTTTATGAGCTGTAAACAGAATAATATGACTCAACTGTAATGAAACCACCAATGCTGGTAATGCATATATTATAATACCATATACAATATAATATACATTATATAATATAATGCATATAAAATTGACAAATCTGTACACACATGTGACAACCTCTCAACTGCCCACTTCCCATTTGAATATTTTTTGAGCCTTCTCACCCATTTCATGATGTAAAGTCCTGCTTTTAGTATCATTTTAGGTTTTATGTCATGACATTTGTATAAAATAAATCATTGTTACCACCTCTAATTGGAGGTGTGCTGTCTACCTGTACTTCACAGGTTCAGACAAACCTCATTCATTATCCAATTGTCAACCTAAAGTAATTTTATTGCTTTATTCTAAAACATTCCACTCACACAAGCACAGTGATTTTACCATATAAGACTGCTGTCTCCATCTGTTCATTTGTAGGTTTGAATCCAATATAACATTTTGAAACACCACAGTGACACACCACCACACACTACAGAAATACACTTTTTGTCTGAAATTTTTTAGGTTTAAGAGCACACCAAGGCCTCACTTCACCATGCGAAGGGACTGTATGACTATATGATTTCTAAATATTTGACACACATAAATTGAATTTTCAGTGGACCTTGATTAAGTGGTCAAACCAGTGGGAAATTCAAACTAACCCTTTCAGAGCCTCATATGATTCTGAATGGGTGTGTTGTGATTCTGTATCATATGCATGTACCTGAACTACTCCTGATTCACACCCAGACTTGAAATGATGGCCCCACTTTCAGCCTCTTTGCAATTTTGTAGCCATTTTCAACTCAGAATGTGAGTACAGTTACCAACCTGCAAAATGGTCTGTTTACACCCTGAGATAACCTTGTCTTAGATATTGTGGAGTGAGAGTCAGAAGTTCACATGATAAGAACTATAAATGGGGGGGGGGGGTTGGCTGGCTTTTAAGGCATTATGGCTGAGAAGGAGACGAAGGTTTTCTCTGCCTGAACTAAAGATTTAGTGTATCTGATTCTGTTGGTGAGGGGACAGAGACCATACTCCACATCTGATAAGTACAGTTTTTTCAGTGTGGTTATTGAAAGCCATCTGAAACAGACAGACAACATTCTGTGGTCTGATGAAACCAAAATAAAGTACTTTATGTGATGCAAAGTGCTGTCTAACACAACGTAGCAATAACTTCAGCCTTAAAAAACAAGACTAAGAATAACATGATCAATAGAGGGAACAAAATACTAAGTGACTGTTGAGATGAACAAGATGCCTTCAAGTGTAAGATGGCCTAATGGTCTAATTGGTGAATTCCAGCAGGCATGCAAAGCAGTGTTTGAGTATGCAAGAAGCTGAAGATCAGCCTTGAATATTTAAAAGCTGCAAAATAACCTTAGTACAGTAGTTTTCCTGTTTGATTGTGAATAACATCATGACACCTGGACTTCCTCAGATCCAGGTGTGCAAACTTTATACAGGTATACCTCGGAAAAATGGTGGTCTGGCAAAACCAAAGGCTGTGTACCTATTTAAATGGATAATAAATCAAATCAAAACCCTTCACGCAGCATCAGAACACAATATAGGGAGCACCAAGATGTTTGAACACACTAAATCACAATGTTTCGCTCTGCCAATGGCCTAAGTATAGCAGGTTAATTGTGGTGTTTGGAGGAGGAGGGCAGTGACCACACAGGGGCAAAGTGACAGCTGCTCCCCGAACACTGAGGAGGAGAGCTGAGCCAACCGGGAACTAAATGAAAAGCAGGACGTGGAGGGAAAAGGGATAAGGTCAAACATGGGCGGTACTTTGAAATATAGCAGAGAGAATTACAGATGAGGAGGTGGCAAATGAGAAAATCAGTGAAGGGGAAAGTATCAGTTTGCTGGGGCCAAAGAAGGGAGGTGGAGGTGGAGGTATGAGACGCAGGTGAAGGTAAGTGACTCTTAGGGTGGAATGAAGCAGCAGTGGAGAGCAGATGGAGGGAAAACATCCATTAGGGACATGTAACTATCTTATATGGTCATATTGTTCGCTTAACCATGACCATAAATGGACTGAGTTCATCACATACAGAACAATCGCTCATTAAAGTGCTTTATAATTACGTCCCAAGATGCTGATCCTTGATCCCAGTGAAGTAGAAAGGTTACAAGGACGAGACATGGAGAACAGCTGAGAAAAGTGGAGTTCTAACTGAAATTTGATGTATTTTGTTATAATGCTGTTGTGAACACAAAAACTCAATGCTTTCACCAATTAACATGAGTAATAATATGCATAATGTAGAATAGAGTTCATACATTAGCTACTAAACTCTTTCATCCTTTTTTTTTTTTAGATTAGATTAGATTAGATTAGATTAGATTAGATTAGATTAGATTAGATAGAACTTGATTGATCCTTTTGGCGGAGTCCTTAGGAAATTGAGGTTCCAAATGCAGCACAACACCGAACATACACACACAAGAAATACTATAAGAAAAACAGCAATACAATAACATAACTATAAAAACAGTCGTGAAAAAAATAGCAATTGCACATTGGAAAGTACTAATAGAAACAAGTAGTAATAATAAGAATAATAATAAGTAGCATATTATGTTATAATATTTTGCACGATATGTATATAGTTAATAATCACAGAATACAAGTACTAGTAGAGACAAGTGGCAAAGTAGTAAATAAGTAAGAAGAAGAAAGAGCTTATTATGTTATAATTATGTGTTATTATATGAAGTTTAATTATGTGTTGAAGGGTTACAGTGCTGAAATGGCTTTTTGTTGTTGCAATTTGGCCAAAAAGTGGTCATTTTTGCAGAAAGCTGGGAGCTGTAAATAAAGAAACACAAAACCAACCTCACAATAAAGTCCACCCACAATCCAGTTTCTTGAACAGATCGCCCCTCCTTCAAAACCACTATAATTGAGCTAACACAGGTCATTTTTCCCCTCTGCAGAATAGAAACCTCAGCAGTTTTTTTTTTCTGCTTCTCCATCTTAGTTGCCGCTCCATTTGAGTCTTCTAATGGTAGAGAAAACCCTGTGTAGTCTTGAGATAAAAGCCAAGCCTTTAACCAAGTCACGTGTGAAAAATAGTGTAATTTATGCACAGTTCCTGATGGAAAATACATAAAACCAATTAGTCCAGTTTGGGAAATATGCATATCTAGCAATATTACGAGCATATGTGGATGTCTGTTTGATATTTAACAGTCGTATGATTCCTTTTGTTTTTTCTTCTTTTCACCATTTCTTCTCTGCATGGCCATTTGCACTTGGGGGGTAATTTGCTTATGTGAGCAAATGCTCCCAGCTGTTTTACTTTGAGCACCGGATTATGCAAAATCATTCATTTCAAAGATGCATAACATTACATCACAAGGCTTTGAAGAATGATTTTATTATTTTTATTTTAAGAAGAATATGACTGAACATAAAAAAGGGAAGATAGATAAGATATTGGCTTTGAAAAAACAAAGCCCATATGTATTCTGCTGTGGATAAGTGCTTTATCAATAGCCAGCTCTGGCGAAAGCACTTTGAGTGAAAGTACTAAATAACTACCTACCAGTCAGGAGGAGGCTCTCAGCTGAAAGGTGCAACGTGTCGAAGGAAAATAAGGGGGTGAAAGGATAACTAAAGGCGAAGGGAAGATTGACAGAGATTTAAGTGAAAAAGGTGCTGAAAGTGCAGCTGCTGAAACCGCAAACGACTAAATGAGCAATCAACACAGAAAAGAGGGTGGAAAAAATGGTGTCGAACGAACAATAAGGGGAAGCAGAAAATAAAGGACAGAACATTGACTTTTTTGTTTTTTTTGTAAGCACACAATTTAGGATGGAAATGGAGAGAAGGAATGAGAATTGATAAAGGAGCGAGAATTGGGAAGGTTGAATGTGAAAGGTGTCAAGGGTGCAGCTAATGACATGACAGGAAGACAATGAACCAGTGAGGTGAGACAAGAGCGTGAAAGAAAACAGGCAGAAGAGAGAATGAGATGTGAATGTATTTGCTTAACTCATAAAGACCCAAACAGCCACTGGAGACCAAAACCATCTACTGACTTAAAATGTTTAATAACTGTTGATCCACTAATCATATCAATACTCATAAATAATTGATGTAAAATACAGTTTGTCGTCTTTTCATGGTCATCAGATATGACCCATTTGGACGTTCAGAGGCTCCGTAGTTACCATGGAAACACCGTCATCTTCTACAACATTGATTCACCAGTAAAACCCCTGGAGTTGGATCAATGACAGTGGGTTGACACACTTGGTTTATGTTCAGTTAGTCATATATTTTGCTGAAAAAGCAACTTTTTCTTCAGTTTTCACTATTTGTGGTATAACAACCCTCAACTATAAGCTTTTATGAACATCTATCTACATGATCAGTGAATTAAATACAGGAAAATACCTGATTTTTACAGTAAAAACCCAAAATACAGAGGATAATATAATAAATGGTGATAAGTCACTTAACAAAAGTTAAATATAGAGAAAAAACTATTTTGAAACTGCCATACAAGTAGCACTGGGTCTTTATGGGCTAATTAAATTAACTACAAAACTATGTCAAGGTTACCAAACAATCTTGCTGAATATATTACTCGAGCTTTCGATGAAACATAAGAATTTACCAATTAGTTTTTTCTTCCTTGCTGTTTTCTTTTTGTAAACCTCCAGCTCTTCCGAAAAAGCCTGACAGCAATGGGTGGAGGAAAGTGGCGAGGCAGGCTGAGCGAGAGTAGAAGAGTGGGGAGGTGGGACTTTATGGGGGTGGAAGATGAGGGTGAAGTGAAGGAGAAAATGAGGAGGAAGTGGAGACAGACACAGCAGATACAGGTGTTGATAGGTTGACGACAGTGTGCTGTGTGGGTAAGACATTAAGAGGAGAGACGGCAAGGTACAGAGAGGACCAGATTCTAGCGACGAATAGACCAGAATATGTGGACTCTGGAGGGGCAGTGTCTCGGAAATTACAATGCACTTCACTGAATAATAATTGGGAAACGATGGGGAAAATGAAGTACGTCAAAGGTGATCTGTGAGCAAACAATTAATTTAAAGTCTGAGAAGGTCAATGGAAAATGGGGGCTTCGGGATAAAACAGTGAGACTCTGGTTATGAAAGTATATGAAGTGAACATAAGTGCAGAGGAATGGAGAAATGGCTGCACGTGTGAGAACGGGTGTGATGGTGATGTTGACGTTTTCAAGCTGTGCATTTCCCACGGCACCGGTGGTGTTAACACAGACATCCCATAATGCACTGGGGCTAAGGAAGTGCAAAGGAAAGTCAGCTGTAGTATTATTCCACTTTTGTTGGATACATATAGTGAAACTACCAAGGTGCCCTATGGCAGCGGTCCCCAACCTTTTTTGCACCACGGACCAGTTTAATGTCAGAAAATATTTTCACG
>JAPQRQ010036898.1:0-10301 GCA_037367365.1 Apogon talboti | reverse complement strand
TACTAATGTAAGTAATGATGTTCAAAGGGATAATGTGGATGTGGACAGGGGTCTGGATCAGCACTGATGTTGGTCTAGTGTTCTAAAAGTGATGCTCTAATGTTCTAACTTACATGTTCCTTTCATCTTACTTGTGTTTTTCTTGTATTTTTTATATTTATTAGTTTTTTTGCCACTTATGCATAAGGAACCAAATATGGTAACTTCATTGACCTTGATTTTATACATCACAATAAAAAATTTTTAAAAATTTCACAAAAGTAATAAAGTCTTGTTAGGTCATCCAACAACAAACTTATGCTGAACTGTTCAATTTCAGAGTATTCCTATGAGTGGCCTACAAAGGGTTAAATAACAACACACAGTGTCACCTTAGGCAGCCACTAGCCGCCTCCCTCCCTCCATCCCTCCACACCAAACCTGACTGGAGTCAACCCAGAAACCCAGAAACCAAACCCAGAGACATTCTGTTGTGGATCAACACAAACATGAAACTGAGACTGTGACGGGGGAGAAACGCCAGCCAACCTCTCTCCTTCTGCTCCTACGGTGATTTATCTTCTTCCTCTAACTGGGGCAGTGATGGGGGAGGAGGATGGGCAGTATAGGGTGTCCTGTACCCCCCCACCCCCATCCCCCATCCAACATTCCTGCCCCCCTCAACACCCCGCTGCCAAACCCTGGAGGCCTGCTCTACTTCCAGCCACCTGGTTGACTTTGCTGCAGTGTCTGTGTGTGTTTGTGTTTGGTGTGTAACCTTCACTGAACCGCAACGTGGGCTCAAACAAAGGCCGGTTTACTGTCACAGGACCTAATAGTTTCCTTGCTGATGAGATGCCGCAGCACTTGTTCCTGTATCACTGAGGAAGCCTTGTTAAGCTTGACCAACGGCATAAATTTCTCTCTCTAAATTAAAGATGAAATGTCTGCGCTCTGGCCCTGCGATTATCACGGGAGCCTGTCAACAGAATATCCCAAGGAGGGGTGTATGTGCGTGTGTGTGTGTGTGTGTGTGTGTGGGGGGGGATGAAAAATGCATCTGCAGCTTGGAATAGACTCGGCCTGTACATGGAATTTGGCGATACTTCTAGATGTACGAATGGGAGAATAAGCAGAACATCCACTTATTATGTGACGAATCAAACAGCGAAGAAAACAACAAATGTTTCAGGAGGATGAATTCATTTCCTTCATGGTTTACTTTCACTGAGGTTCAATCATTCAGGCGTACACTATATGGACACTTAGGAAGAAAAATACCCCATTGAACATTAAGGAAATATTGATTTTTATTTGTCAAATCCTCATGAACAGGACATCTTATAGCTGTAGACATGATGTGTCCCAATACTTTTGTCCATATAGTTTATAAACATCAATATTCCCTTAAAGTTTAATGGGAGATTTTTCTTCCTAAGTGAGGTGAGATGAAAGTAGATGGTTAGTTGTGGTAGACAATTATCATTTACAGTCAGAGCATGAAAAAATATTTTAGAAATTTAGAGGAAGAACATTTAAAATCATAGTCATGGATAAAAAATAAAAAAGGTGGTTTTTGATGTAGTGTTTTGAACCTGAGATTGTGCAGAATACCACAGTATGAAAACACAGAGGACACGTTTACTGATAAACCAAACTGACAAGCAGGGGGCGACGATCAATATGGAAATATTCCCTTTAACAGTAAATTAGGTCCATTTTGGGTCTGGTTTAGACCAGCTCTAAATGTAAAGTGTCATGAGATAACTTTTGTTAGGATGTGATGCTATATAAATAAATGTGATTTGATTTTAACCAAAACCAAAAATTTAAAGGTTAAAAATTAAAAGTTCATTCAGTCACTTATTCAAGAATTAAACACTGAGGTTTTTGTTCTATGGAGGTGAAACCATATCTGATGGAGTCGTCGTCATACCTGAGTTTCACTATGATTTCAATAGAAACTTTTGAGTCTTTTTTATGCTGTGAAATGTCTGTTGTTAATTAGCATGACAGCGCATTACCGCCCCCTACTGTTGGGGAGTGTGAATGGGCAGGGCTCAGCTCCATAATAAATAAAGCACAGGACTGGTTTCTTAACATTATTTTTTGCCCAGACAAAGGCCCAGGACCCACTGCATATGGGGTTGCGACCCACTCTGGGGTTGCGACCCCCCAGTTGACAATCATTGATGTAGAGAACCAGTTTTCATCCTTGTTCCAGAAGGACAGTGGATAGTGTCAGACCCATTTCCAACATTGGCACTAATGGAGTGTGGAGATCCATTTGAAGATACCAGACCATCTGCGCAGCACAGACACAAGAACCTGACGTCCAGTGTTGATCTCCACCACCAGGGGGAATTTTTCTAATAATAAGGAGGATTAAGTTCCTTTATGAGTTGAAATAAACCAACTATATGGTTCATATTCTTATTTGTTTACATTTCTGTCATTAAATCCTCCTAACTCTTCAGCTGAAGTTCATTTGGCTGATCATACTTCATACTTTTGGATGCAGAACATTTACTTGTGGTGGATTACTCGTACTTTTACTGAAGTACAGGATGTTAATACTGTTCCACCGGTGCTTATGAGTTTAACAGACTGTAAAGTCATTCCTATATGAGCACATTCCCTGCAGGCTTTTTCCCCTTCTGTGGTAAATGGTATTATATAACCGCGGCTGAAGTGTATAAAGTAGGTTTTTTGTTCAACCCCAGTCCGTGCGTGCCCATGGAGTAAACCAGCAGCACGTCAACACTCCCAGCATGGGTCCCATTGTTATTTAAGCTGTTGTACTGCATCACATGGTGTCATTGGTGCTGGTGGTCACCTGGTCTCGCAGGCGGTCGGTCTCCTCCTGGTACTCGGCCAGCTGTTTCTTCCACTGCTCCACGCTGCTGTTGGCTTCCTGCAGAGCCGCCACCAGCTTGGCGTTGCTGTCCTGAAGGGTGAAGAGCTCGGCCTCCAGGTTTATCTCACACGTGGACCTGAGGAGGAGACGTCAACGCAACACATATTTACATAAAGATACCACAACATAAGCAGGTGGTAATGTTACACATAGATTCAACGGTGCTTCCAACAGGGACGACATGTTTCTCACAGCAATTTTACCAATATTCTGCCTGTTACTAAATGTTTTGTGTTTTTGTAGATCCACTGTGATCTGTACGTTGTAATGCATATGAGTAAATGAGAAGCTCAGGGATAATAAGTGTTAAAATTGCAGTTAAAATTGACATAGTTATTCACATTTTTTTAAATGATACTTTGTAAATGTAAATGAATTCTTAAGTGATTTTACTTTTTTACTCTAAAACAGAGAAAAGTTTGGAGTTGACATTATTTTTATATTATGTTATTATTTTACTGAGCCGGCCTATTTGAGGTCATACTGGGGGGATGTGACCCCTGAATTGAAATGAGCTTGACATCCCTGATACAGTGTATCTGAGAAAGATGAGTCAGGACCTCCGAGTCGAAATCAGCAGGAAAATTGAACAAACACGAGATTCTCCACATGAGAAGATGGAGTTTAGGAAGCAGACTCTTTACCATGACGACAACAGACAGCTTAGCAACCACAAAACAATTAACCATAGCAACAGGAGGAAAAAGCCTGCATCGGCTCCCAACAGTCATAAAATCAAACTGCTGGGATAATAGGTTGTAAAGCGCTCAGGGTGAGTGTTTTTCTGCTGTCTGCCTTCCAACGGGTGGTGGAGTGATCAATAACTGATGTAATGGTCATGATTATAAGCTGCTAAATTCAGCAGCGTCAGGGTTGGCTGGTCTTAAGTCACGGACACACGGCTTAAAATCTGACGCGTGTCCCCATTTTCACCTCCAATATTAGATGAAGAGAAAGAATGTCAGAGACGAGGAATGAGGCAACACCCTTGTCCTGCAGAGTTTTATGTAGTTCTAAGGACGAGAAGCCGCTCATACATGCACATTATTGTCCACCCGCAGTAGGATTTATTCTACCCATGTGATAAAACCCTTTTAGACTGACTCATCGCCGCTCTTCAAGTTTATCAGAGGCGTTTATGTTTCCAAGGAACTGAAAGTGAGGCTCACACCAGCCCAGCCTGTCTGTGATTCTGTTCTACCAAAACCAAACAAATAAAGGGACACAAGAGGTGAAAGATTTTCTCTGAGTGCTGCTTGTCTTCATCACATTGTGTGTGAAGAAGTGAAGGCGAGGAGGAAAGAAGCTCAGGTAGTTGGGCTAAAACATTCTTCTTCTTCTATTGCAGTAATCACAGACACAAATAACGAGTTAATTAGTTTGTTCTAAAACTAGCCAAACACAGCTTTGAGCTAACTTTAGGATTTGTGTGAAAGCTTCATTTTATACGACTTAGTGGATCCAACTGCAGAAATTAAATATGTACATTTTCCTTTACAGGTCTGTAAATATCTGAATATGAGCAGATGTTTTTATTACTACATTATATAATTTTTAAGCTATTTTTTATAGTTTTCATATTTTATTGCCATCTTTCCTGTTCTGCATGCCCACTTTACTGTAAATGCTGCTGTCACACACATAGTATATACAACACATAGTACAAAGCTTAAAACTCTTAAGGTCTATGGGCTACACATAGTATTTCTACTGTTAAAATTATCATTAGTGTTTATAATAAAGATGTCAAAGACGCCAATGTATTAGACTGTAGAGATACTGTATGAAATGCATTAGTGATGGGCCAGGGGATTTACGTAACCACTAGAGGGAGCAGTGAGTCACTGAGGAAAACTAACACCATGGGGCCTTTGACCAAAGCATCAGAAAGTGACCAGATGGGGTGAGAAATATTAAGAAACAACTTTTAGAGTAAAAAAAAAGAAGTGATAAACATAGAAGCTGTTGTTTTCTAAACTGGACTTAACTGTAAATGAAAAGAAAAGAGTTTGATGATGAAATGTCAGTGTTTCTTCTACAAGAGTGAGGGTGATTCTGAGGCTTATGAAGGTATAAAGTTATTATGGGATGTTATTATCTTTGCTAAGTTGCCGTTTGTTGATCCATGGTTCAGACTAAACTGTGACAGTTCTGACCTTGTTTGTTGGATTCAAACAGATCTTTAGTTCAGCTACTGACAACACAAACCAAACAGAAAACAGGTGATTAGTGGTTTTACTGTGGCTGTTTTCAGTCTAAAAACAGAGCTAAGCTAACAGAGCTATAATGTAAACTATCAGCAGACACAGCACGTGAAGATTATTAGACACAGTGTCATTTTGTTGTTTTGGTAGTAGACGTCCCCCTTACTGGTGAGAGTGTAGAACGTCAATACTACATAGAATCAGTTTAAAAGTTTAATTTAAATTAGATGAAATGTTGGTGGCAATTAAGGCCTTTCAGGTTCATATTTAAGACCTAATTTAAGACCTAATATTACTAAAAGTCTGTTTACCTGCTGCAGCTGCCACTCCGTGGAGCTGACATGAAGGTTATAAGACACAGTGTTATTTTGAGTCAAAATAAGCGTATGAGTTTTAGTTTGAAGAAGAAACCTTGATGATCCCATAATACAAATGTGTGTAAACAATGACCTTTATACTTTATTCTGTGACTGATACAGTCTGTGGATACATAGGGTTGATTCATTGGTGGTTTTGGTAGATTTTTATTCTTGCTTTTGTCTTAACATTACACAGATCAATAAATTAATCGGTTTCAGTGTTTGTTGTTTCTCACGTGGAGGACTGAGGTCTTGTTTTCCTCTTCTCCTCTGAGGCAGGACAGTGATTTAACCGTTTTCACTGTAAAGATCTGAGCAAAGTGCTTTTGGGCATTTCCATGTGCTCCTGTAGCCCAGCTGGGGGTGGCAGACTGCATTTCAACCTCTCTAGTAAACTTAGTAAACTGTGATGGATAAAATATTCCATTCCACTCACTCCCACACACACATGTGGTGCTCTGTGTGTTGTTTTAATGTGTGTACGTCTGTGTTTTGTGGAATATGGTGTTCTTTTGTCCAAATGGATGGGGAATAGAAACAACATGGAACTGACCTGAGGAAATGAAAGACCCAGAACTGGTTTTGTGTCGACTTCCGAATAAATTTTTCTCTAATTCTAACCCTTCTTAAGTGATTTATCACCATTTATTATAATATTATCCTCCGCATTTTGCAATTATCAGTGGAAATCAGGTATTTTCTTATATTTAATTTACTGATAATGAAGATGTTCATAAAAGCTCAGAGTAAATCCAAAGGTTATTATATTAAAACAGAGAAAACTGAAGAAAAAGTGACTTTTACAGCAAAATATATCATAAAAACAAGTGTGTCCATCCACTGTCACTGATCCAACTCCATGGGTTTTACTGGTGAATCAATGTTGTAGAAGATGACTATGTTTCCACGGTAACTACAGAGCCTCTCAATGTCCAAACTCTGATGACCATGAACAGATGAATAACTGTATTACAGCAATTATTGACATGTATTGATAGGATTAGTGGATCAACAGGTATTAAACAGTTACTTCAGTAGATGCTTCTGGTCAGTGGTGGATGTTTGGGTCTTTATGAGTTCAATTAGAAATGTTTTAAGCTTCATTGCACACTCATGTGGGTGAAAACTTCCCCTAAAATTAAAAACAAAAGACAGCCTTTACCCTTCTGACAACATCTTCTTAACTCTCTCCTTCTCCACCGTCAGCTCCACCTCAGCGCTCTTACTGCGAAACAGCTTTTCCTCGCCAGGTCCGTTGACTGTGAGCAGCGGCGGTGAGTGTCGGTCCTCTGACTCCTGGACAAAACAAAACCACAAAACAACATGGATTTTTAAGGGGATTTAGTGTTTTAATGTATTTCTTTTAAACTGGTTAACCCATAAAGACCCAGTACTACTCTTTTGGCACAACAAATTTTTCTTTCTATTTAACCATTCTTAAGTGATTTATCATTATTTATTACAATACCATCCTCTGTTTTTTTTTGCATTTTTGTTAGTGATAATCATGTATTTTTCTATAATTAATTTACTGATCATGTAAATGTTCATTAAAGCTCAGATTAAAGTTGAGGGTTATTATATCAGAAGCAGAGAAAACTGAAGAAAAAGTGACTTTTTCAGCAAAAATATCAATAACTGAACATGAACCCAGTGTGTCCATCCACTGTCATTGATCCAACTCAATGGGTTTTACTGGTGAATCAGTGTTGTAGTTGTGTTTCCACGGTAACTATGGAGCCTCTGAACGTCCAAATGGGTCACATCTGATGACCATGAACAGATGAATAACTGTATTTTACACCAATTATTTACATGTATTGATAGAATTAGTGGATCAACAGGTATTAGACAGTTTACATCAGTAGATGGTTTTGGTCGGTGCTGGATGTTTGGGTCTTCGTGGGTTAAATATCCCATTAGGATTACAGGTGTACTACCGTTCAGACATGACAAAAACAGCGACTTAAATCTGTCCGAGAGGTTTTGGCTCACGGGCTCGACCGCGAGGCGCTGACAGTCCCATTAGTGTCATGTTCAGACCTGTCAACGCCAGCGAACAGACAGGACGCAGCAGGACGCAACAGGACCCAACCTGTCAGCGGCCGGTTTGTCCCATCTGGGCTCCTGTAAACAGGCTTCACCATGTGTGGAGCCCAGATGTCTTCTCTACCGCGAAGCTCGGAGCTTGGATCCAACAGAAAATGAATGACTCCCTTATTCTAAGACTTCATATGGTGTTTATGTGGATGTTATAATATATGCAAATAAATGTGCTGTAATTATATGTTGAGATATTACGTCAGTGTCACTGATCACTGGACTTCTTTGGATTTTAATATTTTGATTTCAAAATGCTGTATGTGGGAAGTGTTTACAGATAAAGTCATACTGTAAATGAGAAAATATTGGGTCTGACCCAAAGTTTATGATGGGAGTAAATGTACTCATCTAATTTGCATATTGTGATGTCACAGGGCGGTGGCCATATTGGACTGTGTAACTTTTAGTAAAATTGACCTTTGAACATGTTTACATGGAAGTTTTCATTGTGTTTTTAATTTTTTCATCATCTTATCCTTAAAATAAATGAACTTAAACATTAGTAGAAAGTAAAATGCTGTAAGTTTCAGTATCTTTTTATCCAATCAGCAGAATAGTCATATCTGTCCTTATCTGTCCAAACTAAACTAAATCAACTTTACTTACTAAACCAGTTCAGGACCACGCCTTTAAACTGGATTTACTTCTTCACTTTAAATAGAAACATGTCCTGAAATAGTGTTAGGATCAAAGGGGTACATGTCCGCCACCTATTGGCGGGAGGTGGTAACAAGATTTGGTAACTACGATCTGGAGCTATGGTCTGTTTCATTCAGTTATGATGCTTGTTACAATATTGCGACTTTGGCGCTTAAAGGGATTATACCACATTGAACAAACTTAAGTTTGTAATTTAAGCCACTAGGAGTCTCTAAATCCCAATAATAAAAGACAGATGACATTTTATGCATATGTAATGAGGCATACAGTACTGTGGAATAGTCCTGGTCCAACATTGGGTTTCTTGGTTTAGTAAAGTTCTAATGATCATAAATCACTGCTTAACAATGTCAGGCCTAAACACATTCCCTATGGAACCTCTAGATAGCCAAATAAGACCTACATAATAATTATTCTGAAACATAAACTCCACTTGACTTGGGTTTTTTTTTGGAGTAAATAGGTAGAATTAGTGATTCCAAAGCTATTAAACATTTTTTAAATAGAGTTATTTTTGCCACAGACGGTGCTCTTGGTCTTTGAGGGTTAAATTCAACTAGACTTGTCATTAAACCAGTCGCTGCATGCCTGTTATGTGTTCTTGTTTTGCACAAAGCATGTGCTCTGTTCTGTTTGCTTTCTGTGTGACAACTTTAAATCTTGACTGTCTGACTAAGGAACAAAAGATTAGATTAGATGAGACTTTATTGATCCCACAACTGGGAAATCCACCGGTCAAGGCAGCAACAAAATAGAGTGCAAGAAAAAAATGTGCATGCATAAAGATATACAATATAAAAATAATAATAATAGTAGTAAATAATAAAACTCTATAGGTTATATACATGTTTACACAGAGTAGATTTAGCTAACACCGACACATTTGCAATGTTTCAGACTGATGTGCACCATCCCCGTACAAATAAACAAATAAACAAAAGAATCAGCACATTTACGAGTTAAAGTCCTAGTTAGTTTTTATTTAGATTGTGTCAAAACGATTCGACATGGACAGCATCGCTCGCATCACAAAATACAAGTCGCTGACACATAAAGGGCACTCACCTCAACTCATAAATTAACTTTAATCTTTGGAAGAGTAAAAATAATGTAATCACTACAATTCTGATCAAGGTGAAGTTGCATTTCGGGAACTTTTAGATATGTAGTCTTGTGGACAAACGGCAAACTTGATTTTTTTCTTCTAAATTGACAAACATCCTTCTGCATGTGTGGTTGATAAGAAAAATGATTGACTGTAATACATATTTTTTCAGTGGTTAAGATCCTATTGACATTTCCACAAGGGCGGGACTTAATGGATATTTTCATGTACAAATGTTACATATTACTGTTTTAATTTTCTTCATTTACAGCAGAGAACCTTCTGGAAAACAGAAACAGCCACCATCCCTTCATACATGCCATTATACTTTACTACTGCACTAATTATCTGACAGTGACAAGCTGCTGATGGAAAATGCATGAATGAAACAGCTGATGTTCATGTGATTTCAGCTAACACATGCTACATTTATATTATTTACATTTCATTATTTTTGCAGACATTTCTCAATCTACATGCATTTGTTTGCTAGAGGAAGTTTAGATTTTTGGGTTCACTTTCAAATGAACAAATATATGCATTTCTGTTGCGTTCTCACAGTGACAGAGTTTACGCAGAAGGAAAACTAACTTGCACACTTGTGACCTTTAGTACAAAACAGGACTGTGTGAATCTGCAGCCACAGCACAAACAGGAACATTCAGAACACTCTTGTTTTGCAGAAACATTGGATATTAATTTATTTGTGAACAAGACACAATTGTAGACAAACCTCCCTGCTACTCACCAAAAAAAAAAGCAAAGCTCCTTCCATCCCCTTTTCAAACCAAGTGTTTCGCTGTTTGTTAAGTTGTCATTTGTAAATTGTTATACTGTGTGCTTGCAGGTTTGAAATAAACATGAACTCAACTGATTTTTCACCATTTTTGCCTCTTTATAATAATGGATTAGATTTATATAGCGCTTTTCTATTAACGCATACTCAAAGCGCGTACAATGGATCCATTATTCAT
>JAPQRQ010036896.1:0-10307 GCA_037367365.1 Apogon talboti | reverse complement strand
GCCCCCTCCGACCTGACCCCGCCCTCTTCACCTCACCTGCTTCCAGTGGACGAACTGACAGAGGCATCCAGAGGAAACCCTCTGATGGGCAGCTGTGTTCCACACGCTGCTCTGTCTTCAGGCCTACTCCACCTACAGACTCAGAACACACTCTTTTGTGTATCTGTGTGTGTGTGTCAGTGAGTATGTGTGTTTGTCCACATGGGTGTGTGTGACCAAGTAAGAAACCAGTCGTCACTACTGAAATGTCTGGCTTTGGTAGTGGTTGATGCTCGAATGTTAGGCCGTTTATCAGCATGTTCAGCAATAGTAGGTTGTATAAACCAGTGTGGGTACTGTCTAACACCTGGGCAGCCGTGGACACAGACCTGAGCATCAGTTTTTTGTGTTTTTTTTTGTTTTTTACATCATCCAGGGCTGGGGCAGGTTTTTTTTTTTTGAGGCATGGTTGTATGAGGTACTTATCCAGTTTGGAGAAACAGACTGAACGAGTGGACAGTGACACATTTTAACCACTAGGGCTGCAGCTAATCGGTTACTTCTCAATTAACTACTCTATAAAAGTGCAAAAAATGCTGAGAAAGTGTTTCCCGAAACCCAAAATGGTACATGACGACTCAAATAAAATATTTTGGAGTTGTCGTTATTTCTAGATTATTTTGATAGTATTTTACTGGTCCGACCCGCTCGAGGTTGAATTGAGCTGAATGTGGAACCTGAACTAAAACGATTAATATCTTCAGTGTAATTTTTGCATTTTATAAAATTCATCCCACGGGCCAGACCGGACCCCACAGCGGGCCGGTTTTGGTCCGTGGGCCGTATGTTTGACACCTGTGGTCTAAAATGTATTTTTATTGTTACTCCAGTGTGTTTTTCCACTGCAGCTCATCCACAGTGGAAAAGTACCTCATCACTCCTCTGAATCTACATGACATCCTTTTTATTTGGCAGATCTGATCCAAACAGTTTAGCTACAGAAGTAAAGTCACATACCTCCAGATCTACAAAAACGAAATGCTGCAACTGATGATTGTTTTTTAGATGGACTGGAAATTGAAAATGTGACAATTGAGGCACAAGAGGAAGTCTGTCATTGATCCAGAAGTCACCAGAGTTGAGTTGTTTCTTAAATTCCTCCACCTGATGGTCACAGAAGCCCTGGGGATGTTAGCCTGTCATCCAAGATTCAGTCCATCCAAAGCTTATCCCAGCATTTCAACATTCACTCTTTGCTTAGAAACACATTGAATGTAAATAGTACACATTGGGCTGGGCAATAAACCAAAAAATATGATCCTGGTATTTTAGATTATGATCATCCTCTCAGTGTAATGACAGACGTTGTATTATGTGTTTAAACAAAGGAAAACAAGAAAAAATACCAACTGTAATATTTTGTTTATCAGCGTTTCAATGTAGACTCCAGATTTTAGGAGGTGTAGTTGAATGCAACGTCACATCTGAAAGTCTGTTTTGCTGCAGCAGACTTGTAGCACTGATTTTTCCGTCATGACTACTTCATACAGATGTTTACTAGAACTCATCACATGGAAAATATACCTGGTGTATTTCTGAGTCGATCCATGTTGAGTAAAAATGACCACAGTGGTTTTATCGCCCAGCCCTGGTTCATGAATGGAGCTCAAACTCTTAATAAAACCCAGATTTATTGATCTCCACATAGTCTGTTCCACATCTGAGTCTTACCTTATGGTTTGGTTTTAGCAGACAGTGTTTTTTTTTGTTGTTGTTTTCTGTGAGTCAGGGAGGTTGAGTCTATTTAATGCCCTGTACCCACTGGCTCTGGTAATGCATGCACTGCACTTATCTTTTCAGTATCTAAGGCACTTAACTATCGGTGGGAAAGTGATGCTAAACACTGCGTGCAAGTGTGTGTTTGAGTGTGTGTGTGACTGAGTTGTATTTGTACATGGTTATGTGGGCCAAATCTGTCCCACGCAGATACATGCAAGTTGACAAATAAACAATTAAAACTGATCTGAGGTTTAATGCTAAGATGTGTATGTGTTTCTGTCCTGTTGATGTGCCTTTATTCTGTGTGTTTGTAGGATTGATAGACGTGGTGAGTAGAGTTGGATCCCAGGGCTTATGCAGACCTTCAGTCCTCAATGTGTTGTGTAGCAGAATTAAAGTCGTGGTTGTGCACATCCTCATAGTGCAGATCTAGATGATCTAGATTTGCCCTCAGGCTACGTCCACACTAATATGACGCTGTTGGAAATGATGTTCCGTTTACATCCAGTGTTGTGTCTCGCATAGACTTGTCTCACCTCTGTAAGCCAGGGGTGTCAAACATATGGCCCGTGGGCCAAAACCGGCCCGCCAAAGGCTCCGATCCGGTCCTTGAGAGGAAATTGTGAAATGCAAAAATTATACTTAAGACATTTTAGTTCAGGGGGCACATACGGATCAGTTCAGTCTCAAGTGGATCGCACCAGAATAACCTATAAATATTGTTTTGGTGTAAAAAAACTAAAATTACACAAAAATATTTACATTTACAAACTGCCCTGTCACAGTGTATAGCTCCACTGTGATCTGTAAGTTGTATGAGAAGATGAGGCATAATATTGTTAAAATTGCACTTATTTTCATTAAGAAATTTCAGGTTCATGTTATTCACATTTTTTTTAAATATATAGTTTATAGACATGAACATTTTCCTTAATGTAATTTTAGTTTTTTTCACTCTAAAATATAGAGAAAAGCTTGGAGTTGACCTTGATTATAGGTTATTATTATTATTTTATTCTGGCCCACTTGAGATCATACTGGGCTGAATGTGGCCCTTGAACTTCAATGAGTTTTCATTCTGAAGTGGGGATGGTTTGCGTGTCTTTGAAAGAGTCAGTCGTCTCATGGGAACGCGACTCGTATGAAAATGAATAAATCCTGCTCATAAAAAGAATAAATCAAGACTCAGGAAGTGGCAGGACTCGACCAGTGTCCACACAACTCTGGCATTTCAACCCTAACACCGAGACTTTTGGAAATGATGACGGACTTTTCCACCCAAAAGTCCGAAGCTTCCTTCATTTTTGTTTGGTTTAGTTTCATTTCTGTTTTTAATCTGGTTCTGATCTGGTCTGGATTGGACTCATACGTCCTGATACATGGTCTACATGTGCTGCTCCTCTGTTTCTGACGGTGGCATGTTGTCCATTGGCCTCATCTTCTGTCATCCTCCACTTGTGTATTTTGCCGACCGCAGCCTTGTGCTGCTCTTCTTCTGCCGTGCTTCAGCACAGCTGCTGCTTCTTTTTGTTGCAGAGTCCACCGGGTTTTATCAGATATTATTTCTTGTTCCGTGTGAGTTAAAGTGCTAATAAACATGAGGTAAAATCATGCCGATCAGATTGGTTGATCCAGAATCGTCGCCTCCATCAGTCTTATTATCATGTTATGATGCAGGACATAAAGCTAGCGGAAAATCTCTGAAACCTAGCAGCTCATTTTTAAGTTGGTTCTATCTTGATGTAATCGATCAAATTTTAGTTGAAAAAATCTAAAACTAACATTTTATTTCAGAAACTAACTTTGAGTTAGTAAGTCTTATCATTCTGTTCTGCCGCTTGGAAGTAGTGTTTGTGTTCATGACAACGTTTACAGTGCGTTGCTATGACAACCAGACCCCTGTTAGAAAAGAAACACCTGAATTCAATGTGTCCACACACTTTTGTCCATGAATAACTTGTGACAGTTCCAGCGTCCATTGACATAATCGACTCCACTCGTCTCAGATAATGTCTCAGACAGAACCCATTAGTGTGGACGTAGTTTCAGACTCTCACGGACGTTGTCGTCTGTCCTGGAACAACAGAAGCTTCTAGTGTGGGAACTAAAACCCACCGTTGTGTTGTTGATGAGTCCAGGTCCGTAGACGTAGGGACTCCCTTGTCTCCACTCCTTCCCTGTTTTTCAGTGACAGTTGGCCTCGTGATTCTCCGCAAGGTGAGTCATCAGAGGTCCTGGGTTCTGGTTTTGTAAACGCACACAGACCAGTCAGGGGAATGTCCTGGTCTTCATCATCATGTTTTGGTTTTGATGTCAGAGCTGCGACAGTTGAGTCTAAATGTGGACGATGGACGCTGAACTCAGTTAGAACTAACTCTCCTCTCCCTCCATGTTCCTCCTCTCCCCCCCTTTTTGTTTTTCTGTTTCACTTCCTCAGAGCGCCGGCGAGCTGGAAGACCCCTGGTAGCCGTGGCGACACCCCCATCCCCGTCCCCTTCCCCGTCTCCTCCTGGCAACCTCCTGGTCCAACCCCAGAGGAGGAGCGTCTCTTCCACCGCGCCATGTCTTTCTCCACTAAAAAAAAAAAGAAAAACCACAAAAAAAAAATCATAAAAACAAGGACATGTGTGCGTTGGAGTGCGTGAGTGTGCGTATGTTGGTTGTGCATGTGTGTGTGTTTGCAGCAGTGGGACAAAAGATGACAACCACGACAACAACAACATCTACACACACGCTTTAAACCTGGAGGAAAAAATAAATCACTTTTCAGAAATGTCGAGATTTTATGAACTGAAGCATTGTGATGGTAGAGATGATTTTTACCATTGAGATGTTTTTTTTTTTGTTTTTGTTTTTTCTTGAATGTTGACACCTGACTTCACAATGACATGAGGACCTAGTGTGTGTTTGTTTGTGTGTCTGTGTGTGAGAGAGACATTACGCGTGTGTTTTTGAAGAGGGCCAAGAGAAGACGTATAGTGGACAAAACAAAAGACTGTATGTAAATCTTCTCCTGGACTTTTTGTGTGTGTGTGTGTGTGTGTGTGTGTGTGTGTGTGTGTGTGTGTGTGTGTGTGTGTGTGTGTGTGTGTGTGTTTGCGTTCTCTCGGGTCCGATAATTGCCTAACAACCCTCGCTTCTCCCCTCTTTAAAGACACACACAATCTCCACACACAGACACACACAAACAGACACACCCAACCCATCATTTCCCGCCCACTTCCACCTGTGCACGTATGTGATGTGCCACCATCGCCGGGCACTGCATGAGGACTTCTTCGGTTCTACATGTACAGCTACGTGATTTGTTTTTTTTGTACTGGAGCAGGAGCAGACAGCCATTGGTTAAACCTGACTGAACCCGAAGGACCTCTGGACTCTGATTGGCTCCTGCCCCGCCGTGTGAGAAGTGGATGGTTTTCCTAATTTTTTTATTTTTATTTTTTCTTCTTTGTTGATTAGGATGACGATGATAATCACGATGGGGGGCAAATGGGAGGGTAAGTAGTTCACCGAAGAACCGAGCGCAAGTTGGACTCATGGAAATTCAGTTGGGTGGAAAAATGTTGTATTGGCGGCGGCGGTGGTGGGAGGGGTGTTTTTGGCATCCTACCATCCTCCTCCTCCTCCTCCTCCTCCTCAGCGTCACGGTTGGACTGTCCTGACAGAGGGAAGGTTTTTCTTTCTTTTTTTTTAATGTTGTCCATGAGGTTACTAGCTGCTCGCTGTGTAGAGTGAGTGAACTCCCTGTTTTAACCCTGTTCCTGGTTCTCAGACTGCATTGGTAATGTTTGTATTGCTGTTGTTTGATTGCACTCACATTTGATTACAGAAAGCGTCTATATATGAAATAAAATACCTGCCAAGGACCAGTGGTGGCTGTGTTTTCATCCGATCGGAGGCGTGGGTATGACGTCCATCAGCAGCACACGTTAGACTTTCAGAGTAAAACACAAACATGGCTGTTATCGGTCTGAGTGATGTCCATTTTCAGCCGTTGGGCTCATTTTTACCTCAGATGGGGGTATGTGTACTCCTAGGGGTACTTGGAAGAAGCCCAGGGGAGTACTTGAAATGTTTTTGGATAAAATACATTAAATAAGTCTGCATGTACTGAATACAAAATAAACAAGTGGGGCCAGGCACAACAGACCCCGCCCCTCGCACATATTGTAGCTTATTTTGGCATGGATCCAGCTGATGACATCATGTCTGTATGTGTGCTGACGTCAGCGTATTAATTGCCTCTATATGCAGTCGTGGAAAAAATTGTTAGACCACCCTGTTGGAGAGCATGCCAAGACGCATGGGTGCAGTCATCAGAAACAATGGTTATGCCATCAAGTACCAACTCCTGTGTGTATCATGTGACTTAAACATGGAGCGTCTAAAAGCACTGTTTTTGTCAGTACAATGATGTAGCTATAGATGTAAGAACTTAAGTGATTTTGGTTATTATCAAGAAAACCATGGAAATTAGCTAAATATCAGCTCTTAAATTAAACCCTTTAAAGCTATTTTTGTTCTCATTATATTTGTCCAAACAAATGGACCTTTAGTTGGACCAGGCATCGAAATGAACAAGAAACTGAAGAAAACAAGGGTGGTCTAATAATTGTTTCCATGACTGTAAGTGCCAAGTTTGAAGTAAATTGAAACAAAATTGATGTTTTTATAGACATTTGAGTTTTCGCCCAAGGTCTACAAAGTTTGTTCACAGCTTTGAGAAATTTAGATTTTTGAATTTTTTTTTTTTTTTTTTTACAATTTTTTTAAATGTTAAAAATGTGCCTTTCCTCATAATGGTCCATATTTGGATGGTTTATAACATGGAAATGGTTATAGATATCAGCAGAGGTTTTGTGGACCATTGTGTATTTCTGATGTGTGAAAGCCTGTGAGTCCATGAATTCTTGAATCCTGGTCATATGTAAATACACTATATGGACAAAAGTATTGGGACACCTCATGTCTACAGCTGTAAGATGTCCTGTTCATGAGGATTTGAGATAAAAACATCAATACTTTTATAAGTTTAATGGAAGATTTTTCTTCCTCGCTGAGATGTGAAGAAAGTAGATAGTTAGTTGTGGTAGAAAATTATTATTATTTACAGGCAGAGCCTGAAAAATATTTTAGAAATGTAGAGGTAGAACATTTAAAATCATAGTCATGGATAAAAAAAAAAAAACAATGTTGAGAGAAATAAGTAAAAACCATCTCTGAGTCATTTTGGAAACAAAGATAATGTAAACCAAACTAACCAATGCAATGATATTTATTCCAATATAAAACTATATTCTGACATTAGTCATTATTTTATATCCTAAACTCCTGTTAGAAAAGAAACACCTGAATTTAACATGTCCACATACTTTTGTCCATATAGTGGTCATTGCATGACCTTTGACGACCAAAGTCTAATCCATTCACCCTCGGTTGCAGGTGAATGTCCCTCAGTCTTTCCCTCAGGTGTTGTGCTGGTGTGAATTCTAAATATGGACGGACAACGTGGAAACCCTCGACCAAGTTTAGAGTAAAAAGCGTCCACTTTGTCGCAGGTCAAACGCACTGGTCACAGGAAAGTGAGAAGAACGTCAGCTGTGGTTTTATTTACAGAGTTTATCTATTATTCAGAGGCTGCCGTTCACAAAGTATCCAGGTCAGAGTGAACCAAACAGGATTACTTACATACTTACCTTTACAGACCATTGTAGTTTCAGTTAATTAACAGAAGATCAATGGATCAGTGCAAATGAAGACACAAAAACGCACTGAAGACTCAAATTAAAGTTCAGTTAAAGACTCTAGTATAAAAGTACAACCGAAACTTAGACTCGATACAGAAAACATTAACATTTTTATAAAATGATCTGGTTAAAGTGTGAGATTCAACCACTGACATGCATTTGCATAAACATATTTAAGAGACTGATGTTTTGCACTGGAAAATCTCAATGTAAACTTAAAAAACAGAGCAAATAATAGTGTTGGAGACAAATTACTTGAAGAGAAAGTGGACGAAATTGAAGAAAAAATTACGAAACAGGCAACAACATTAACAGAAACAAAAGTATAAATACAATTAATAAAAAAATAAGCAAAATGAATTAAAAACTATGGAAACACTTGTTTTATGTTCAGTTAATGATAGATTTACTGAAAAACGCACTTTTTCTTCAGTTTTGTCTGTTTTTAATATAATAACCCTCAACTTTAATCTGAATCTAAACAGATTTTCACTGACAAAAGCTAAATAAAAAGGATAATATTGTAATAAATGGGGATAAGTCACTTAAGAACTGTTAAATAAAGAGAATAAGAACATTTGGGAACTGCCATAAAAGTGTCCACTGGGTCTTTATGGGTTAAATATCAGAGGGTAAAAGTAAAAAATGCAGTCGACATGTGAAAGTCTTTGCTGGTTTTAGTGCAGACCCTGGTGGTTCAGGTTCGAATATTTGGCTGAATGATTGCGATTGACACCACATGAACACACAACGGTCTAATCTGTCACTCTGTCATAATTTGATCATAATCCCTAATCATAATCACATAGTATTTTAAAGGTGTTCTCAATCTGGACTAGGATTATGGGATTGCAGGACGTGTGTGTGTGTGTGTGTGTGTGTGTGTGTGTGCGTGCGCGCGCATTAGAATGTGAATGAGCAATCCAAGTATATTACGCCGGTGTGTGTTGGGGGGGGGGGCGGACTTAATTTGATAATGGGGGGCTTCGCTCTCTGACACACGCTGAACCCACTTTAAACCCAATACAACAATAAACAAAAGACACTGACCCGTTAAAACATCGGAGCATCTGTCTTGGCTCGCTCTGTAGTCTTGCTCACTTTAATTTGTTTTCACAGAACGATCACATTAAAACCCGGATGTTGGAGAAACACTCACATGCTTTGTTTAAGGCAGGGATGTCAAACATACGGTCCATGGGCCAAAACCGGCCCGCCCAAGGCTCCGATCCGGTCCATGGGATGAATTCAAAGAATGCAAAAATTACACCGAAGATATTAATGATCAAGTGTGTTGAACTCGTTGACTTGTGATATATTTTTTGTAATTTGACCAGTGAATTGTTAGTATTTTAATGGTTGGAAAACCACCTGGACGTTTACAAGTAAAACAGTTGATAAAATAAAGAAGCACCTCCACAGCTTCATCCGACCCAACAGTTGAAGACTTCAGCTCCAAAGTCAATGTGGAAATATCCAGTGTAATTCCGCCCACGGCCACTAGAGGCTGCTCCAAAAGCCCTGGCTCCCTCTGATTATTATTGAACTTCTCTCTAAAAATACTGTTTCTAAATGAGCCGTCACATGTTGGTGGATGTCAGAACTTTCAGCTCTTTTCCTTATAGTTGTTTTCAGTTCATAAACACACTAAACATTTATTACATCACACAGAACAAGTCATTTCAATATAAACAGCAGATTTCTCTCTTATATTTCATGTTTCACTCCAGAATGTTTCTGTTTGTGTTTCTGCACTTCATTTTTTGTGTTTAGCAGCTGTTAACACTGCAGTTTCCTCGCAGTGGGATCACACAAAGTCTTCTCTTCTCATGTTTTGTCGTGTCAGTTCAAATATGATGTCATTCACATATTGGAAAACGAGTGGGAGGAAGTATAACTTATTTAACCCCACCCACAGTCAATCATTTATCTTCCTATCAGCATAAGGATGTATGAAAAATCTATTCTCTTGGATCTTGTGTAAATAGTTAACACACACACACACACACACACATATATACTATATATATATATATATATATATTCAGAGCTATATAACTATATGTTTGTAAATTTAGAGCTTTACACATGTGTATATATTCATATATTTTTCTTTTCTATTGTATTGGTCATTTCTTTCCTCCTACTTTTATTCTACTTGAATGGAGCGACTGTAACACCCACTAATTTCCCCCTGGGATTAATAAAGTGTTCTGATTCTGGTTCTGTGTATGGACCTTGTCTTTATTCCTCTTTTTCAACGGGCTGATGATCTTCTCTCACCATTGACCTGGAAATGATCATAACTGGGCTCATATCCAGGCTGCGTAGCGGTGGTTTTAATTCTGTTTTTCTCTTTCAGGTCAAAACCAACCCTTCACATCGTATGCGTTGCTGATCCCTGAACTACCGAAACAGCCCGGTGACCTTTGACCCCTGTTCCAGAATGTCAGTGGATGGTACTGGTCCGTTCTTTGTTGCCCGGTGCTGGGTCTGGGGAGGCGGGTCTGGCCATGTGAGTCTATTTTCACTCTTCAGGACTGCTTGAGCTCCACTCCAGGCTCTTGGGTGTCCAGGAAATGCAGCAAACGTCTGTGGTATTGTCACAACAGAACAAAACCCCAACACACAGTCACGGCCAGGAACTCCTCCAAGTTGAAAAGACATTCTTCAGACTGAAACAGCACCAACACACTCCAGGAAACACTCGTCCCGGCTCGGCGTCACCGTGTTGGTGGTAGTGGTGACAATTAAGTGAATTCAGCTACATCTCTTTTCAGTGCCAGGACAATTAGCAGG
>JAPQRQ010036894.1:0-10310 GCA_037367365.1 Apogon talboti | reverse complement strand
CAATATAAAACTATATTCTGACATTAGTCATTATTGTTTTGTGTCCCAGACCCCTGTTAGAAAAGAAACACCTGAATGCAACATGTCCCAATACTTTTGTCCACATAGTGTATATATGTACTACACCTGCTCTACATCACCTTCTTTTTAAATTATTTCTATATATTTCTACTTTTTTTTGTGAGCCTGTGTTCCCTTGTACATATTACTATAATCTTCGCTGTGTTTTTGTTTTACTATTGGCTGATGGATCTCCACATATTGATGTGAACAGCTCTTATCTGAATACATCAATATGTGAGTGGAACAGACTCACTAATTCGACTTATTTTCACCCTTTCATTTTCCTTCACTCAGTCCAGTTCCTTGATATTTTAGGACATCAGTGCTGTTCATAAACCTTCATAGCTGCACTCATCACATCTACACTGTCACCGATTCTTCTAATGTTCTGGTTTCACAACTGGAAAATGACATTCCCCCTCCTAATACCGCGCTCTGCTGGTTTGGTTCTTTTCCATTTGTTAATGAACGCTGTGAGTGGTAAAGCAGAGATCTGGAACCAGGTCCCAGTCTATATGATTATGTACATTATTGAGTCATACAGCATTAGCCTGAAATTAGTACGATGGCTTTGACATTGAAAGAAACATTAAGGTACCACTTGTGTGTGACTTCCTGTGTGTAAATGCAGATGTAATTCTCTGCAGCATCTATGAACATCTATGAACATCTATGAACAATGAACGGAGGTGGGACTGAAGATCAGACTGGCGATTAGCTATGTTATTCTCATTATAAACAGAAAACTAACATAACTGTGTATCTGCAACCTGGATTATGTTCACTATTGTCTAAAAATAGGACCAATGTCCCTGTATCTCACAGGCATGTTCTATCAAGAATCAATAACAAGTTGAATTTGTGAGGTTGTCAGGTTCTGGTTTATGTTAGAGTCCTGTGGTTTTCATGCATGTGATCAATCTCCAATAGAGGTAGGTGGTACTTTCACTGGAGGAGAATTCAACTAATTCAATCAAAGTCCATATATGACTTCTATCAGTGATCAGTATTAACTATATTGATATCTCTAACCATTACCGTGTTAAAAGCCATCAAAATGTTGCCCATTATAAGTAAAGGCAAAATTTTGATATTTAAAAAATTCATCAAAAATTAAAAAATCTGATTTTCTGAAAACTGTGAATAAACTTTGTAGAAATTGTCCCAAGGATGCTACATATAAAAATAAATATGACCATTAGTTTCGGAGAATATTGTTGAATTCTAGATATTAGTGATCTTGAGTTTGGCCCTTCAAGGTCATTCAAGGTCAAAGGTCATGGACCCAAATGAAAGTCCATATACAACTTGCTATCTGTGGTCAATAGTAACTATATTGATATCTGTAACCATTACCATGTTATAAACAATCAAAATATGGACCATAATAAGTAAAGGCACATTTTTAAGATCTCAAAAATATTAAAAAATCAAAATTTCTCAAAACTGTGAACAGAGTTTGTAGACATTGTCCCAAGGAAGCTACGTATAAAATTTGAAATGAATCTGACCAGTAATTTCATCGGAGATGAGGTTTAAAGAAATTGCTAACAAAGATGATGAAGGCGATGACGAAGACGACAGTGGACACAGCACCTTCACAATAGCTCATGGCCTATCAGCTGGTGAAAACTCAATTCACCATGCCTCATGGGTAGAGAACATTAGTTTTTAACACAAATCCTCCAAAGTCTTAATAACAACTCCAGACCAAAGCAGCCACTTAGCGTTAATATGTCCAATTAAAGCAGAAGCAGAAGCAGCGTTGGGTTTTCTTACCTTTAGTGTCCAATCAGGAGGAGCAGAGGGAGCAGCACCGAGAAGACACAAAGAAAGAACCTTAATTAGCATTTTAATTCTAATTATATTAAATTGAAGCAATAAAGTTGTAATTTAATCATGAATTCTAATAAGTCCTATCAAGATCTACATGACAGATAACCAACCACCACCCAAGGCTGGAATAAAATCAGAGACAGCATCATCATCATCATCATCATCATCATCATCATCCAGGCGCCGAGTAACATGTAAACACTAGTTTTTGACACAACAGCTTCAAAGTCTTCTATCACTCATCACTTTTTACTGAAGCCTCCAAAGTCTCCTGACAATAACAAGGAACAACAACAAGTAGAGAGAATGAAAAACCACCAGACTTTCCTGGTCTGGTTTTGTTCAAGCAAACAAATATCTCAACAGCTCAACTTTTCCACATCATTAATATGAACCTGTCATCCAATGCCGATTCCACTGTAATTACGACAAAATGACCTTAACCTGACCCCAGATTCCAACTTCACTATATATTACATATTAAACATATTAACGTTTTTATAATAGGCGACTGTAAAACTTTCTATAAACTATTCTTTGTTATAGACTGTATACATTAGCTGATTAGCCAAGTCATGTAAAATTGCGATTGGACAATAGAACCACGGCTTCTTCCGATTCCTTTTCAGACATAAAGTATTGTTAAAGAGCCACAATTAAATAGCTGTAAATTGTGTGATATTTGTTTTTCTTTTTTGGTTGACTTATTTCCTTCAGTGTATTGGTGTGTCCTGTTAAAATAAAATAAAATAAAATAAAATAAATCCATCCATCCCTGTATAGTACTACTAATGTACTGCAGTTGGGCATTCACTCTAACACAGCGCTTGTTTAACATTTGCATGTGTAAATTGTACTTTTTATGTTCTACTGTCAGCTGATGCAGCACATGAACTCATCAAACTCATCACCAAATGTTTCCTCTGTTTTATAACCATGCTGTTTACACATTACTCATCTCAAATTTATTGAAAATGTGTTCTGATTTGACCAGATTCTGATCATACTTGGATACTTAACTTGATTAGTAATGAATATTAGGGCCTGTCTACATACATCTACTGACTACATCAACAAAAGCTGCAGGTTCTGCAGGATCACCTCTTCTATATACAGCTCATTTTTGGCAAAAAAGGATGAAAATTGAATTGTTTCTCTTAAACAAGAACAATAAAGATGCTGTTGTAGTGAAGTGATATGCAGCCACACTAATTTGCCTTGTTTACCTCCACCCACACCACTAATTAGTCTTGCAGTGACTTTTTATGGGGACATTTGCATATATGCTCAGTGTCCAAGGCATTAAAAATAGAGCTATAAAAGACTCCTGCTGTAAGATACATTGCCAAGAAGTTTGTGAGATGTTTTTGCTGTAAATCTCTGTGCTTGTATAGTGTGTCTTGCTGCTCCTCCAGTCCTTGCGTGTCCTCTGTCCGGGGCCTATGGTGAACTCCTGTCGGCCCCAGTGGGGGGGGTTGTCTCCGGGCAGGGCAGGGCAGAACAGGGGGGGTGCTCTGAGGTCAGACCACTCGCTCATCTTTTTTTCATGCTCCACAACTTGGACGCTGTATGACTTTGGTTTGAGTGTTCGGGAAATGTGCGAAGTCGATCCTATGTATGTGTGTGTGCATGTGCATGGGAGACCTTTGTACAAGGGCACCCAGCTCAGGGTGGGGGTGGGGGTGGGGCGGGGCGACAGAGATTAATGATAGGAGGTGACAACTCTCTTTCAATATTAAAAGGAAGGAAGTCCTCTCAGCGAATGGACAGCAGGGAGGGAAGAGACAAAGAGGGAGGGGACGAAGCCTGGAGCAGAATGAACCTTTCTGCTAGTTTCAGCTCCCGTGATGCTGTCGCCATCTATTAAATTAAATCTCAGCTGTTAAATATGCAAATTCACATTATCTACTGTCAGATAACTGCAAATAAAGCCATTAACCGCTGATGATTTGTTTTGAGCCACATTTCTGTGCAAGAAAGAAACAATGACTGCAGAGGCAATGAGGAGGAGGAAGATGAGGAGGGCAAGGGGGGGAGGAGGAGGAGGAGGTGGTGGTTGTCATGGCAACCACACACTACACAGACTGAATGGAGTGTTCCTGGAAGGGCAGTTGTGTGATCTTCCCAACTCTCCTGCTCTAAAACTACAAACTTCATCTCAAATCCACTCCGGTTGCTTCACGTCGATCGTATTCTATGGTGTCAACAAGGTTTGGTAGAAATTAGAGTAAAAAAAACAAAACGCCCCAATAGTGACAAAGACAAAGACTATAAAATCCAAAACACTATATCACTCTAGTACTGAATGACCCTAAATCAACTATAATAATATGCAGAAGACAAGTTGGAAACTGGAAAAAAGTCACAAGCTAGTGATTAACCTGAACTTATACCACAAATAAAATGGAAATATAACAATATAAAGTACAATACTATGCAAAAGTCAGTTCAGTTTAGTTCAAGAATACAGATAAAGGGACCTAAAGACTTTTGCACAGAACTGGACATCTAATAATGTTAATTACAGGTATGTTTAGATATTTACTGACACGTTAAATAATTGTCTTGTGTATATGGATCTAAACTGACAGTGAGGCTGCGGCATGTATAAATAGGATTAAAAGGTACGTGTATTGAAAAAAGTCATGTCATTGCAGTATAGAAGTGGTCATAATTGTTAACACTCGTATCACATTAAAAACTACTACTAAGAAGAGTTTAATGAAGCTGTTTTTACACTGTTGAAGGAATCAAATATAAGAACAAGAAACAAAGAAAGGATGAAACAAAGGGAGAAATAATGAGATATAGAAAGGGGGAGTTAAACTACTGTACCTACTGTTTTCAGATAAGACCTTATTCTCTCTACATTTGAGTTAAATACAAAGAATTTCTTTCACTTGTTTTCACTTTTTGTCACTGACCAACATTTGGCGTCATTGTTGGAAAGGTCAAAGTTCACTCTGAGCTTCGCTCAACATTTCTAAGGCAGATAAAAACTCTTAAGGTTTAACATGATGTTTGTCATCACACGCCACAGCTGGAGAGCGTGGAATCACAGCACCGTTTCATTAAAAATTCACATAAATGATCCCTCTGGGCGAATAACCTGCAGGTAAAACACAAGCTGTTAAATTAAACTTCCACACCGTGCAGGCGTCGCTCCCCTGAAGTTGTGCTTGATCAGAGACAGAGTGGGACAGCATCCTGACATCCATCTCCACTGAGCTGCCAGAAAACTCCTAATCACAGCCAATGCCACTTGTCAGAATAAAGACGTTCACTTTCACTGACTAAAGTCTCCCGGTTCCCCTCTAGCAACTTGTTTCCTCACGTCGTTCAGTTCCGAGAGCAGCTAATGGGATCACGCAAAATCACATCATATACACACAGTAAGCAAAGATTTAACACCAGACAGTATCCGCTGAAGAAAAGCACTCATTTGTGACTAATTTGTGACCCGTGCAGATGGTCACAGTCCCCTCAGTGGCTCCCAAAGGCCCTACATTGTTCCCCGAGTTCTTCACATTGTGTCAAAATAGTGGATCATTCGTGTTGCCTGGCAACAGCGTAAACATCTGCCTTTACTGTTGGAAGAACATAGTCCCTTATACGTCAGAACAATGGGACAGACAAGACCATTATCTCCGTTCCTTTTTCCCCTGACCATCGACTGGATAATGAGAACAATAACGGAACAAAGAAACAACAAAGTCCACTAGAGTTTGTGGACAGCTGGACGAATTAGATTTAGCAGATTACTGTTGTACAGCCTTAAGAATATGACGCTCACAGCTACCGCCTCACAAGTACAACATTTATAAGGACAGATAATAAGTAATGGAATCTTTTACCTACTTAAACCTATACTACTCAAAAACATCTGGTCCTCTAGAGCAGCGTCTGGAGACCCAAATCGTTAGCCTCATAGCATAATTAAGATATAAATGTAACATTAAAGTCACATTTTTGGCCAAATTGTGAAATCTGTGCAACTTTACTTTCCTAACAATGCTGCTTCGTTTCTCATCATTGGCAATTATGCTATGAGGCTAACGAAATATTCCTGTGTTCATCAAGACATGACTTAAAACCACACAAACATTAAAAACACATGTTCTATATCAGTCAGCTTCATCCACAGTTTCATCACTACATTCAGACCTCACTACTCAAATAATAAACTGGGTGAACATCACAACAGCACAATAAAAACACAAAAGGACTATGAAAACCATGTAAAACATGATGTTTTGAAAATAGCTCAGACACGTCACACTTGGAGTTTTACTGATAAAATTAAAATAAATTGAAAAACTATGAGGGCTGTACAAGACATGATTTATCCTCTCTCACATCCATACATTTTACTCTTTCATGCATAAATATAAATGTGTTGTATGGCCCCTCATAATCAGTCCATGACACTATCTTGTAATGATGCTTTTTAACATGTATGTGGAAAATGTAGCTTAAAGTCAGAAAGTTACATTAGAAACTGACGATATGTTCATGTCCTCTGAAGTCTGTTCCTTTCAAAGTCAATCAGCCCTAAGAAGAGGAAGAGGAGGAGTAAAGGTCATCAGTCGTCCAGGTTTGAGAAGGTTCATCCTTCAGGGAGCATATGTTAGTAAAATTTTACAGCAGTTAGCCTCTTTTCATTTGAATAGCTATAAATACAGTACTTATGCTCCGCTGTTCAGAAAGGTCACCACAATACATCCACTGTTCCCCTCTGTAGATAACTTTAACATATATGGCTGCTGGATGGAAATTTAATACTTGGCCAATGCACCAATGGACTGCACCAAAACCAATGGACTGCACCAAAACCAATGGACTGCACCAAAACCAATGGACTGCACCAAAACCAATGTACAGCACCAAAACCAATGTAAAACACCAATACTAATGTACAACACCAGTACCAATGGACTGTACCAAAACCAATGGACTGTACCAATACCAAAGTACCATACAAAAATACCAACGTACACTACCACTGTACCAGTATCAATGTACAGTACCAATACCAATGTACAATACTAGTACCAACGTACAGTACAAATACTAATGTACAGTACCAGTGCCAATGCACAGTACCAATGCAAATAGATGGTACCGATACCAATGGACTGGATCATTAAATACATGATTTTTCATACATTTCAGTGACATATTGCCATATTATCCCAGTGACTGGGTTTGAGCTGATAAAACTGTACTTTTTTTTTTATCAGTTGCCCTTGCTCCTGTCTTTGTCTGCTAGATAATTCCTGGCTGGCATATTTCAGTCCTCAGGAGTTCAGAGGCGGCTCTTATCCATGCAGACCGATGCTCCGGGTTTCTGCTCGACACCCTGGAGTCACATCACCCTTCGCACTTCAAGGTCAGCAGACAGGTGGAATACGTACGATCACAAAACTTCAGCTGGCGCGGTTTCTGGACGGTTTCGGCTTCAGTGTTTCCACTTGGTCTGCTCTGTGTGTGCATTTGCCATCGCTCTGATGTCATGATGAATGGGTGTCCGACAAAGCGTAGAGAGAGAGAAGGGGAGAGCAAAAGCGATCTCTCCACTGCTTTTTATCGCTCTATTTCATCATGGAAATCACCTCATTTACTCTGAGCACTTCTCCATTCATCTCTGATTGTCACTGGCAAAACCCATTTTCTATCGGCATCGGCGCCATGCGTGTGTGAGAGTCAAAGGAATGCTGGGAAATGCCGGGGTTCCTGTGCACCGTTGGGTTTATGAGAACACTCTGCACAATCTGGTATTACAAAACAACCGTATCTGTCTGACCTTTGAAGGCATTCAGACTTTAGGTTTTCATTTTGGAAAAACACCTTCCTGGATTAGATATTATAGAATTGTCTTATATCACTGCCACATTGCAATTTTTATTGTCATGATTACATTTTAAAATATCTTATTTTAACACTTACAGTTATATCTGTCCCATTCATATGTGTCTATTAAAGACTTATGTGACAGTTAACAATAAAAGTCTCATCATTGTCTTTTATATGCTCAAGTTGGATGAATAGATCTTTTAACACACAGACTAAAACACTAGTATTATTTTATTTATAAATGTATTTTATTTCTGCCTCCATCATATTTGCTGGTCTACATCTGCTGGATTGACTTAAACAACTACAGTCTCCAGTCCCAGGATCTGTTATATCTACATGTTCCAAAAGTCAGAACAGAATTGAGAAAGAAAGCTTTTACATGTTCTGCTCTCACTGCCTGGAACAACCTACAGAAGGACATTAAACTGAAGGAACTAGTCTCTTTAAATACTTTCAAAGTCATTTTGAATGAATGGGAAAAGGAAGGTTCTGGATGTAGATGTTTTTCTAAATGATTGAATTGGGTTCTGTTTTCAGATGCTGTTAAATAACATTGTTGTTATAATTTTAGTATCTTTTAAAATATTGGTGGTATTGCATATGTATGTTCTTATTTTAGTGTTTTATGTATGGTTTTAGAATTGAGTTTTATGTATATTTTTAGGGTGGATGTATGGCTGTGATTTCCATTTTGTTTAACTTCTGCTGCTGTCATCTTGGCCAGGACACTCTTGAAAAAGAGATTTTTAATCCCAATGAGCTTTTTTCCAGGTTAAATAAAGGCTATAAATAAATATAAAATTAAAAAAGTGATTACATTTTCTTTCACTTTTCTTAGGCCTCTTTTTGCTTCTTCTCAGTTGCATACTGTTATTATGGAATACAATAGAACTGGATTTATTGTCAGTGCAAAACACCAGCACTAGAGTGCATCTTGTTTACAGCTTTGTAAAGCGCTCAAAATAAAAATTATTAAAAACATACAAATCTAAACAGAAGGGAAGTAAAAGGTAATATTTGTAAAGTATGTATATTTGTTCATAACCTCCTGGTGTCTGTTTTCAGAAGTGATAGAAGTGAATGCAGGTCCTTAGACATTGGAAGGTGATAACATCAAGCAACAAAATACTGAGAGGGAAGTGGATGTGGCAGTTAGAGACAGGAAACAACGGTTTCATGACCTGTTTCATGCTTTCTAACAAAATCCTTTTTACCCTAATGGCAAATCCCATGATGTTTGTTTACATAAACCTAAAATTAAGAAGATTTTATGCCTAAACCAAACCAAACATTTATCTAGAATATTTACATTTTTGGCAAGAGGTCAAAACATCCACAAATACACTATTACACTATATACAGTATAAGAACAATTTAAAGGAGCTATATGTAGTGTTTCTACTGTCAGATATAAAAAAAAAAAACCCTAAAATTATCATTATAGTGTTAAGAATAAAGAGCTGTGAAGTTCTGCCAAATATTCCAATGTACTGGACTGTGGAAATATGAAGTGAATTTTTATATGGCCACTATGGGGAGTCGTGAGTCACTCTGCCAGTCTCCGATTGTTAAAAACTATTCACAGAAAAAAAAAAATATTACACTAAAAATAAAACTTCACCATGTTTCTTGAAAATGTGGTCGTTTCAGCAGAATATGTCATCTGCCTTCATCCAGAAATAAATCCGAACAGTTAAAATTAAGAGCATGATGTAAATCTCTGCGGGGAATAAGCGCTGTTATCCCTTACGTAACATAATTATGCATCACTTTTGCCAACCCTAGATATTTCTCTTACATCAGATCGGTGTCGTTCATACCAGGTTGTTTGTTTTCTCCTGTTTTTTTTTTTTTTTTTGCCGTGCAGCAGAGGGTTAGAGTTACATCTGCTGAGAATCTAATCAGTGCCTTGCTGCTTCTATTCCATGTTAGGTTAGGGGTCCTCGGCTGGGGAGGCTGCGTGAGCTGCTTAATGACATGAATACGATTAATAATTCAGAACGAACCCTGTGTGGGTCTAAACAGAAATGTGCCAGCATTCGGTGAATAGCAGGAGAGCGGCGGCGGCGGCGGCAGGGCACTTGGAGTAATCTGACATGACAGCATTCACCTCGGATGATAGAGAGTGGAAGAAAACTATCAAAATGCTTATAAATATCTTATAGAGCCACGGAGGAGCTGCAGAGGAGGGGGAGGCTGTCAGATATGCTGCAGAGGCGCATACAACACTCCTGATGATGTGTGTATTTGGGAGTCAGCCCTACGTTCCCCAGTCCAACACATATGATAGGAATGTAGTTCCATATGTAGGGTCCGAGGCCTGCAAACCATAATTACAGGCAGTGGTGGTTCACTAGTTTCACCAAGAGTCCAATAACTGACCAATTACCTCCAAAAGTTAATACATTTGTGAAACAAACGCAGGTGAAAACATAACCTCCTTGGTGGATGTAAAAAGAAATGGACTCCAAAAAAAAGCAAAAGTCATTATGTTTAATTAAAATACAGTGGTCCCTCGTTTATCGTGTGGGTTACTAAAAATAAACTGCAATAGG
>JAPQRQ010036893.1:0-10310 GCA_037367365.1 Apogon talboti | reverse complement strand
AGGTAGAGGGATCAAATGATCCCTCTCTAGTCTCCCTAGGTAGAGGGATCAAATGATCCCTCCCTAGTCTTTCTAGTGTTTTAACCACTCATACACTTGACACAAATAAACAAACAAGCAAACCTAGCCAGTGAGTGGACACAAAGACCATATTTAAACAGAGAATGTATTGCAAACAACTCAGCAAAATATACAAAACAATGAAATACTAAAGTAACTTATTCAAGCTCCATAACACTGGTCAGAATACTCTGAAATCAACCCCTGAGTCAATGAGCTCTTGTGCAAAGTGCAGATAAAAGAATAATTCAGAGTTCACCCTATGTGCTATCAGTGAAATAGCCTATGTATAAAAAGTGTATGAACAGATAGCCCTGCTAAAGGCCATAAACCGTAACCCAAAGGTGATCTTAAAAGGTATAAAAAGGTATAAAAAGATATCTCAATATAGGTGGGAAGGCAGTTACTAACATAGCATGAACAATTATAGCCTGCATTCAAACAAAAACAAAAACCCAGAAATGTTTATATCAAAGAGATCAATCTTAGAAATGCTATTAGCTAAGGGACTGCACGTATCAACAGACTACAATTCAAACAGATTGAAAACCTACTAAGAATGATATCTAAGACTTTAAAAGCTTAAGGATTCAAATATGGATATAATCTCAGTGTATAAACTCTCAAAATATATTAAATATAAATATATCTAAAAAAATTGATCCCCTCAATCATAGAATGAACACAATATGCACACAAGACAAATGCGTTACACCAAACTGATTAGTCCCTCCCGAATGTCCGAGCTCCTCACCCTATCTCTAAAGCTGAGCCCGGCCACCCTACGAAGGAAACCCATTTCGGCCACTTGTACCCGCAACCTCATTCTTTCGGTCACTACCCAGAGCTCATGACCATAGGTGAGGGGCTCAGACGTCCGGGAAGGACTCAGAGTAGAGCCACTGCTCCTCCACATTGAGAGGAGCCAGTTGAGGTGGTTCAGGCATCTAGTGAGGCTGCCTCCTGAACACCTCCCTGGAGAGGCGTTTTGGGCATGTCCGTCCGGGAGGAGACCTTGGGACCGACCCAGGACATGCTGCAGGGATTATATCTCCCTGATGGCCAGGGAACGCCTCGGGAATCCCCCGGAAGAGCGAGTGGAAGTGGTTGGGGAGAGGGCTGTCTGCGCTTCTCTGCCAAGGCTGCTGCCAACCGGATAAGCGGAAGAAGTCTACAATAAACTGGTTAGAATACTGAGGTGACCAGTCACTCAACCTACAGCAAATGAGATCACAAAAAGCTGGCGAAATAAAACAAAAGAAAACGCCTATTGCGGGCCTCTTTAAAACCATGCAAGATACATGTAGCTCAAAGACAAGTACTCACAGTTAGTGTGATGCATTCACTCCAAACGTCCACAGCATTCACTCATGTTCAGTCAGTCAGACAAAGTGTGCTGTCCCTGAACGCTGCTCCCACAGCTCCTGAAGCTTGGTTGCTAACCTAAGGAACCTCGATCCACCTGAGAGCTCGAGGCGCTATCAGGTAGCATATGTCCCGCATCAGATGGCTGAGGAACCTCAAACATACCGGTAGCTCAAGGCACCAGAGGAGGATTAAGGTGGTCATGGAACCTTGGCTACTCTTTGTGCCCCCCCCCCCCCAGTGCTTTAGTGGAAAATTTGTTTATTGCCATGTTAAGAGTTGTTCTCTTGTGTTCGTTGATTGGAAGCTCCAGAGATGAGCTCAGGATGCGTCTTGGTCTCAGTTCACAAAATTTATTCTGGTCACATGTAGAATATAATCATCAGCGCTGGTCTTCTAGAGACAAAAGCTCACGCAGAAACTCAGGTCTCGGGAGCCCTGTTTTTCGGGTGTGTTTCACATCACGTTTCATGGGTGCGTATCTTCTTGGGTGGCTCCACCCCGACAATAGGCTGGACTTTCGCAACGTCATCTGATTGGACCTCACCTATTGACGTGACTTGCCAGCTGCTAGTTCACACATTGATTAACAAGATGTATTATGTAAAGTGTTGAGATGTGTTGTCTTAGACGTGTAGCTATTGGAATTCAAAGTCTCAGCTCCCTGTGGCTACAATGTCTCCTTCTATCGTAAACATTCTGTCCTGTAAGCAGAACTTGACCATGAATTTATCAGTAGGGGTTGAGATTTCTGTGTGGCGAATTTATCGGTTGAGGAAAGTACATGAGATCGCCATGAGATCACTGTGAAAGTCAGAACACCATACTAGAAATACAATCATTTATATCAATGTATGATATTTAACATAACACTATAATTATTCTTCAGTCCCCTTTTTGACATGATTCGATCATGTCAACCCAAATATTAGCTTAGTTGATTGCTTAATTATTAGTAATCAAAAAGATTAACTCCCAGTGAAACATATATTAACTTTTTTCAGTTAAGTGATGCAAGACAGAACAGACAAGTGATGGGTAACAAACTAGCATTACAGACAATGAGCACAAAGATGAGACAAAGACAAACAGGGACTCATAACATTTAAATAATTTGAAGGTGTTGAAGGTTTAAAAGGTTCTGCGCTTTTAAACAAGCGCAGAAATGCCATTGGAGGCACCTACCCAATCACAGAGACCTCCCAAGGAGAAAAAGATCAAAGGGCACAGGCCAAGTGTGAAGTGGCCCAAACCTGTTGAAAAGAGAGGGTAGGAAAGAGTTAACAATGAACTTTCAAAAATCCTGGAGCAACAAGTGGGCACAGCAGATAAAAAGCTGGAAAGGATGGGCGATATCATCTATCATTATGGAGAAGAGCGCTTTTGAGTGGAGGTAAGGAGAACCGACAAAGCAACACCAGCACCAACCGAATCCAGGAGGCAGCATGAGATCGAAAGGCTGGTCAGAGAAAGAAGGCAGCTGAGAAAGCAGTAAAAGAAGGTGTCTGATGCAGAGAAGGAAGGACTCATGCTACTCCAGGGGAACATCAAACGCTGATTGGCAACCTTAAGAAGAGCAGAGAACTTGAGGAAACACACAAGGAACACACAAGAACACAGTTCTCTAAAAACCCGTTCAAGTTCATCAAAGACCTCCTCACTCAGGAAAAAAGCGGAATCCTAAAAACTTCAAAGCAGGAACTGGAAGAGCATCTGGAAAAGGTCCACCAGGACACCAAAAAGCACAAACAGGTAAGTATCCCACACAACATCCCACCTATTCAACCTCCTGAATTCAACCTGGAGACTGGCCCTCCAAAATGGAAGGAAGTAGAGAGTACAGTACACCATGCAAGATCAGCATCAGTCCCTGGGCCGAATGGAGTACCGTATAAGTTCTACAAGAACGCACCAGATGTGCTACACTATCTTTGGACGCTCATCAGGATACTGTGGCAGAAAGGAACAATACCTAAGGCATGGCGAAGGGCTGGAGGGGTGCTTATTCCCAAGGAGAAGGATGCAACAGATATCAGTCAATTCTGGCCAATTTGCCCTCTCAACATTGAGGGGAAAATCTTCTCCAGCGTAATAGCACAGAGGCTGTCCATCTACCTGGAGAAGAACAAGTACGTTGATACATCCGTACAGAAGGCTGGCATTCCTGGGTTCTCTGGTTGCTTGGAGCATACCAGTATGATCTGGCACCAGATCCAAGCGGCAAAGGACAAAAGAGACCTCCATGTCATCTTCCTTGACCTGGCCAATGCTTTTGACCAGGTACCCCACAACCTCCTCTGGGAATTCTTCAACTTCTTCCATGTTTCATCATCCATCAGTACGCCGGTAAAAGCTTATATTGAAGACCTGAAACTGTGGTTCACAACAGCTGAGTACACAACATCATGGCAGCACGTAGAAGTAAGCATCATGGCAGGCTGTACAGTCTCGTCCCTGGTCTTCATAATGGCCATGAGGTCATCATCATCAGGGCGTCAGTATTGGTGGCCGGGGAAGACCGAATTAAGAACGGGATGAGCCTTCCACCTATCCGTGCATACATGGATGACATGAGCATTCTGACCACTACTGCAACATGCACCAGGTGGCTGCTTGGAAAACTGCAGGAGAACCTCAGGTTGGCCCGGATGAAGATTAAGCCGAGCAAGTCATGAAGCATCTTAATAGTTAAGGGAGAGCTTAAAAATGTGAGATTCTGCATTGGTGACAACTCAATACCAACAGTGGCTCTAGCAACCTGTTAAAAGCCTAGCCAGATGGTACAACGCAAGCCTCAGGGATGAAGATCAAGTGCAGTAACTATGGCGGGACATAATCAACAGTCTGGAAAATATCAACAAGTTCCTACTGCCAGGGAAGCTTAAGCTCTGGTGCCTGCAGTTTGGACTGCTCCCCCATGTAATGTGGCCACTCACTATCTACGAGGTCCCATTAACAACTGTGGAGAAGACGGAGCGAGCCATCACTTCATACGTGAAGAAATGGCTAGGAGTCCCACGCTGTCTGACCAATATCAGCCTCTATGGCAAAGGAGTCCTTGATTTACCGATCACGAGCCTCACCAAGGAGTACAAGTGCTCTAAAGTAAGACTCCAGCTGACTTTGAAGGACTCCAGAGACCAGACCATCAGCAATGCTGCACCACCCATGTTAACTGGATGGAAATGGACACCATCCGACGCAGTGCAGTGTGCTACATCAGCCCCATGACACAAAGACTTCGTGGGGCAGGTCCAGCTGGGAAGAGGAGACTTTGACCTTGCAGCAGGTAAGCCAACTTGGCGCAAGGCCTCAACATTAGATAAGAGGAAAATGGTGGTTGAGGAGGTGCACCGTCAAGAGGAGACTGAAAGAAGCACAAAAGCTGTCTCTCTCGCTAAGCAGGGACAATGGATGAGGTGGGAAGGCCTGGAGAAGAGAAAGCTCAGCTGGAGGGAGCTCTGGGAAATGGAGGCAAGCAACATCAGCTTCATCATCAGAGCTACCAATGATGTGCTCCCTTCTCCACAAAACCTCCACCAGTGGTATGGCGAGGACCCAACCTGTGCCCTCTGCCCAACTCCAGCGACTCTGGAACACATTTTGAACAGTTGTAAGACCAGTCTGACACAAGGGCGCTATACCTGGAGCACAACCAGGTCCTCAAGAGTCTGGCAGCAGCTCTTGAGAGCAAAAGGAATGCCGTTAACTCCTTGCCCCTGAGAGCAACCAATTCTATCACGGCACCAACATTCATCCGAGAGGGACAGGAAAAGCCCAACCAGCCATGGCCCGCAATGGGAAGATGCTAGTTGATACTGGCCACCAACTAATCTTTCCACTGGAAATTTCAGCCACCACCCTTAGACCAAACTTGGTACTCTGGTTTCCTTCACTGAAGTCCATTTACGTCGTAGAGCTCACAGTCCCATAGGAGGATTCAGCTAAAGAGGCCTATGGGTGGAAAAAAACTATGCTACACAGAACTGGCAGTGGACGCTCAACAACGAGGGTGGAAGGTGAAAATCTATCCGGTTAAAGTGGGTTACAGAGGTTTTGTGGCTTTTTCCACCATCAGGCTGCTGAAAGACCTTGGTATCCATGGGCAGGCTCTGCGGAAGATGGTTAGATCAGTCTCTGAAGCGGCCGAAAGAAGCAGCCGGTGGATATGGATTAAGCGGATCAAGCAGCACTCCCAACTTGAAAGTCCAGGTCAGAACTCCCAAGGAAGAAGGAGAACAAGGTATGCGGTCAGCGTGAGGCTTGACTCAGGGAAGAGGACGCCCCTGCCTCGCATAGTCTGTGGGGCTGAACAAATAAGGCACTTCATAATTGGACATGGGACACAAGCTCCGGCTTGATCACCCTGTAGCTGGCCACCTTTGATGAGGGTGTCTAGTGTTGAAAGGCCGAAACACCTGTTAGGATTTTTACTTACAAATCTGACTCCAATTGTAAATCCCACGCAATCATTACATTGGTTATTACCTTGACCATAAAACAGGCCTGAAACAGGATTAAAGAGTAACAATGAATCAACCATTTAATGAGCATTAATGAATCTTACACAGATCTGTGGCCTCCCAAGATTACAGAGAATCAGTGTCCCTTGCAACCAGACATAAAGTACCCTAAACAAAAAACCGTCTCCCTGATTCCTCGTCCTCAGGAGAGCCCTGAGTTACACTTTTCCTCATCCTTTATAGTCATTCATGGGGTGTTGTCCTCTTCTGGCCTCAGCCAATAACCTCACCTAACACCCACACCACAGCTGTCCCCTTCATTCTAACCCCCTATCCTTGCCCTAAAGGCTTCACCAACTCTTATCTTTACGACTAAAATAACAATAAACCTTCTAATCCACCCTTATCTATTCTATTACTACATTACACCCTCCTAAAAACCAAGCTAACTCGCCTGTAACACTCTGTCTATACTTTTCCGTTTTACCCTTTGAAGCTTGTAACCATCTATGGTCAATATTTCACAGAACTCAGAGCAAGTCAGTATAACACAGAAATCATAGTTACATCATGTTGCATTATAATCACATAATGCCTAAGTTGTTATATGTTCTTGAACCGTATAATTCTAACACACCCTATGACTCGAAGCCACACTACTGATGATGTGTCCCGAAATTTACATCCTTTCCATGTCTGAGGTACAGCTCCCATCCCTCTCAACATTAAGGAGGACCTCATATGTGTGTACCATCTATTGGCACAAAGGACAATGTAACATCATGTCCCATGTTTTATGATTCTGTGTGGGTGTTTTGTATATGTGTGTGTGTGTGTGTGTGTGTGTGTGTGTGTGCATATATACGTAAAAGAATAATGTAGGCGGGGGAAAAAAATAAATTAAACAAGTAAATACTAAGTGTTCAAGAAGGAAGTAATATCATGTCATAATTTTCATTACTGTTACAATTCTTGGTTCCATGTCTAGTATTTAATCTCCATTTGTTTTTATAAATTAATTAATTTTCTATTTTTAAAGTTTCCCTCCTTTTATCTTATTTTTAACTATGCTCCTGCCCATGCTTCTGGTCACCCCAGAAAACCCTGTGGATATATGTTTTTCAGGTTTCTCAGTCACCCCTGACTCTTGGGAGGGAGCTGGCTGATGGGTACACCTGTTGACAGTTTGTCAACCACTTGAGCCACTCTCAGACCCAAAGGGAGGAAGTCTGCTTGCATGGAACATCTCATCTCTTCATCAATCCACCATTCAATGGAGAGAAGAAGGTGGGGTAAATGGAGTGCACTTATATAGCACTTTTTCCACACTGTAAAGGTGCCCAAAGCGCTTTACACTAAATCACATTCACCCATTCACACACACATTCACACACCAGTGGGCGGCTGCTGCCATGCCAGGCACTGCCATGTTCCACTGGGAGCAAGGAGCCAGGATTCGAACCGCCGACCTTTCGGTCATTGGACGACCTGCTCTACCAACTGAGCAACAGCCGCCCCAGTGTTCCCTGTGAGGCAACAGGAGAGATTAGGAGAGACTAGGAAGGGATGAGAATAATTAATCAGTTAACTGTAATACATTACACATAATATATATTAACAGGAAAAATAAATGTTAATTAATAGTAAATAAATAAATATATGAAAGAATGAAGGGGAGAGAGAGAGAGAGGGAGAAATAGAGAGGAAAGAAAAGAGAGATATATTGTGAAATGAAGTAGAAAAGGGGAAGAAGATGAATGTTAATACTAGTATGGCTATATGTTGATGTGTGTTATCAAATTAAATTTAAAATCAAATTTTATTTATATAGTGCCAAATCAAAACAGAAGTTATCTCATGACACTTTACATATTAGAGCTGGTCTAAACCAGACTCTCAAGCCAATTTACAGAATCCCAACAGAATCCTCCAGGAGCAAACAGTGGGGAGGAAAAACTTCCTTTTAACAGGCAGAAACATCAAGCAGACCCCGGCTCCTGGCGGAGGGTCATCTGCCTTGACCAGTTGGGGTTAAAGAGAGACAGTAAAGCAAGAGAAAGAGAGAGAGAGAGGGAAAGAAATATTGGGAAGGGGGTTGGGGATAGGGGTAGACACGAGAGCCCGACCGATTAATTAGCCCGCCGATATAATCGGCCGATTATAGCATAATAACAATTCCTGTTACCACTAGCTGGCGCTATGATTCAGGTTGAATATTGTTATGTCATTTCCTTTGGGGTGGGACTAATATCAACCACGCCAAGTTTGATGTTGATCGGACAAAAAATGACCAAGTTATAAGAGTTTCGTGTTTTCATGGTGAGGCAATATTAATTCGCCGCCCCGCCCTGACCGCATTGATGGTCACAACCCCACCGTTTGAACATCTGGTAATCTACAATGTCTGAAGACTTAACTGACCAAGTTTGAAGTCCATTGAGTTAAATCCCTAGGAGGAGTTCGATCAAATAGAAGGTCAGCAAATCGCCAAAAATTCAAAATGGCGGACTTCCTGTTGGTATGACATCATAGGGCCTATTGAGTAAATGGTAGATCTCACTGAGATACATACGTATGCCAAATTTTGTTGTAATCGGCGCATGTTGGTGGAAGTAGTGGTGGAATTTGCATTAGGGGGCGCTATAGAGCCATTTTTGAAGGTTCATTTACGAAACCTAGAAAATACCACAATGTTTGTGCCCACTCATGATTTTGCCAAAAAAACTGAGTTTTTGTGCATGTTCAGGCCCCCAAAAATGGGGCGGAGGACGAAGAAAAATAATAATAACTAGTAACTACGAGCAGTTATGACGGGCCCTCGCGCACCCTCACAACTCGGGCTGGGTCACTGTCAGGGGTTTGTCAAATGCTGGAATTCACGGCTCTGGAGGTCTGACATGACTGAGAATGTTAGAATATTAGTTTAGATGTGAATTCCATTGTCCACCACTAGGTGGCGCTATCAGTCAGATTCAACATTGTTATGTCATTTTCTTCAGGTCAGTACTATTATCAACCACGTCAAGTTTGGTGATAATCAGACAAAAAATGAGGTCATTTTCTGTTACCACTAGGTGGCGCTATGAGTTAGATTCAATATTGTTATGTCATTTTGTTCAGGGCGGAACTATTATCAAACATGGTAAGTTTAGTGTTGATTGGATGAAAAATGACTGAGTTATAACAGTTTCGTTCATCATGGCGAGATATCAAAGTTCGCCGCCCCGCCCTGACCGCGTCAATAGTCACAACCCCACCATTTCCATAACTTTCCATCTACAACATCTAAAGACTTAACTGACCAAGTTTGAAGTCCACTGAATTAAATCCGCAGGAGGAGTTCGATCAAATGGAAGGGCAGCGAATCTCCAAAAATGGCTGCAAAATTCAAAATGGCGGACTTCCTGTTGCTCTGACATCATTGACCCAATGAACATTATTGTAGATTCCAATGAGACACATATGTGTACCAAACTTGGTGCAGATTGGTGAATGCTGCTGGGAACAGCGGTCTTTAGGGGGCGCGACTGAGTGAGTTGTAGTCGTCCATGTGCCACGCCCATTCTGTTGTGTTGAGGGTGGGACTGTTCTTCTAAATGTGAAATTTGATGCAGATTGGATCAGACACAGCTGAGTTACAACAATTTGTTCGTTTTGGTGAAACATCAGAACTCTTGGTGCCGCCATGATGACATCATGTCATGTAAGGTCACCAAGATTTACACATAGTATCATCAACTTGTTAAGGCTTTTCTGACCAAATTTCAGCTGGATATGTTCAACCTGTTAGGAATAGTACATCAAAATGTAAAAAAAGATCATTTCCTGTTACCACTAGGTGGCGCTATGAGTCAGGTTTAATATTGTTATGACATTTCATTTGGGGCGGGACTAATATCAACCACATTAAGTTTGGTGTTGATTGGACAAAAAATGACCGAGTTATAACAGTTTCGTGTTTTCATGCGAGGCATCAAAATTCGCTACCCCGCCCTGACCACGTTGATGGCCACAACCCCACCGTTTGAACATCTGGTAATCTACAACCTCTGAAGACTTAACTGACCAAGTTTGAAGTCCATTGAGTTAAATCCGCAGGAGGAGTTTGATCAAATAGAAGGTCAGCGAATCGCCAAAACTTCAAAATGGCAGACTTCCTGTTGGTCTGACATCATAGGTCTAAATGAGTAAATGGTAAATCTCATTGAGATACATAAGTATACCAAATTTCATTCAGATAGGAGCATGATGATGGAAGTAGTGACAGAATTTGCGTTAGGGGGCGCTATAGAGCCATTTTTGAAGGGTTGTTTACGAAATCTAGAAAATATTGCAATTTTTGCACCCACTCATGATTTTGCCAAAAAAATTGAGTTTTCGCGCATGTTCAGGCCCCCAAAAATGAGATGGAAGAGCATAATA
>JAPQRQ010036892.1:0-32477 GCA_037367365.1 Apogon talboti | reverse complement strand
TTTTTCAGTTTATAAGATGCAGGCTCTTGGGGGTTTTGTGAGTAGTGAATCGAGGTTGAAATAATTTCAATGTGAGTGTTTTCCGTGATGTAGGTTTGAGGATCACCAGAGTGTTGGCTGTTGTAAGTTTCATCTTCAGAGAGTCTTTTCATCTTGCCAATCATCACACAGACCCGCTCAGTGCTGTTTGATCTGCTGCTGTTTTCCACTCGAGCAGCCACAAAAAAAAGCTGCTCCCCACAAGCACTTCCATTTATGACGGCTCGGATTTCTAAAGCGATCACACTTGACTTTGTGTTCTCTTTGTGGACTGAAACAGTACTGAGGGGAAAACGGTACAGATTCTATTGTGTGAGTTGACTTTGAAATGCTTTTTTTCTCCACATGCTTTTGTAAAAACAGCTACTTTGCAAAACCAATAAACTTCTCATCTTGGAACATTATGGTGCTTATTTTGTTTCATATGCTATAAAGCAATAAATTTCACTCAGATTAAAATGTATGGAATGGAGCATGATGGTTAGTCATCCATTATTTACATTACTGGGGATCTAAACCTTAGTCACTTCTTACAAATGTGGAAGTTGGTAACCAAGAAAAAACCTTTACCCCTTAACAGCAATAAAATATCATTATTAGAGAGATTCATCATTTACAGTTCAATACAGTTCAGTTGCAGGTTATGTTGTAGTTTCATATTTAGATGACTTGATCCTTGACAGTCTCAAAACAGATCATAAAGACATACAGTCAGGTCCAGAAGTATTTGAGCAGTGACACACATTTTTAAAATAGTTTTTTGCCCCCTACTACTACCACTACTACTGCTACTAATACTACCGCTACTACTACTACTATCACCACTACTACTACTACTACTACTACCACTACTACTACTGCAACTAATACTACCACTACTACTACTACCACTACTACTGCTACTACTACTACTACTACTGCAACTAATACTACCACTACTATTACTACCACTACTACTACTAAAACTACTACTGCTACTACTACTACTACTACTGCAACTAATACTACCACTACTATTACTACCACTACTACTGCTACTACTACTACTACTGCAACTAATACTACCACTACTATTACTACCACTACTACTACTACCACTACTACTGCTACTACTACTACTACTGCAACTAATACTACCACTACTATTACTACCACTACTACTACTACCACTACTACTGCTACTACTACTACTACTGCAACTAATACTACCACTACTATTACTACCACTACTACTGCTACTACTACTACTGCTACTAATACTACCACTACTACTACTACCACTACCACTACTACTACTACCACTACTACTACTACTACTACTGCTACTAATACTGCTGCTGCTTCCATCTGACCCTGTCTCCTGCATCTTCTTCTTTCACACTAACTACCTGCATGTCCTCCTTCACCACATCCATAAATCTCCTTGTTGCCCGCTGTAGATCAGATTGGGCTGTATGAGGCCCTGAACTAAAATGACTTTGACACCCCTGGATTATGTTGGTAAAGGAAGCTGCTGTACAACAACACTGAACTCAACCAGTTGCTACCACTACACCCTGTCAGTCTTCTTCCATTTTAGCAGCAGCTCCATCCTCACACAGCTGTTCCTCCATCTCCTCCTCAGGCTCTCCCTTAATCAGACACACTACCCTGTCTGTCCGTCACCAGGCATGAGGATGGAACCAGAGAAACTGTGTCCTGGGAAACCAGCTGGCCCAGATGGTGTGTGTTCAAAGCTGCTTAAAGACTGTGCTGGTCTGCTGAGGAGGCAGCGAAAACAAAAGAACCAAGACGGATGGACAAACTGGTAAAGCTGGTTCAGGGTTTTCAGAGAGGCTGGACTCACTGGAGACTGTTGGAGACACACACTGAATATAGTGGAGGACAATCCAGATCATCCTCTTCACCACATTCTGACCAACCAGAGAAACAGCTGCAGTGGCCGTCTCACCTCATTAAGATGCAGGACTGAATGTTACAGAAGATCCTTCATCCCCTCTGCCATCATACAATACCTTAGACTGATGACTGATGAGGGACATTTAATTTGGTTTTTATTTGTTTTTCTTCATTTTCCAGAGCCGATGGATACACGTATTTCCCCGTAGAAATGAATAAAGTTGATCTCTGTATCTGTAAAGGGATCTGGATCTGGATGATTCTGTAGCTGAATGAGGCCATTTACTCTATTTGGATGATGGGCTGTAAATAACTGTTTTGTCTGTCTTCTTATTCTTTTTTCTTTCCTTTTATCAGAGTGGAATTATTAGACGTTCTTTTTCACCCAGAGCGCACTCTAACTGGGAGTTTTGTTCATGCTTTTGTCATAGGGTTAAAAAATTTAAGAATGAAATCTGTGGAAATGACAGCTCTTTAAGCACAACAGCTTTAAACATACAAAAGACCCATCTGAAAGGGATGGAGTATTGAAATATTCTGAATTAAATTCACCAAACCATGTTAGATACATGCTGTCTCAGCACCACAAGGAGGTCAGATGCTGTTGCTGTGTAAGCATTTTTTGCAGTTTACGATGCAAGTTAAGTATGGTCCCTTTGTCCTTTAGACACCAAGGCTGTTTCTGAAACACTGCTTTCTTCACTGCAACACAGTGAGTTTAAGGTGGAAAGAAGCACAAGCCTGGTAGAAACTCACAGTTAAAGGAGGAATGAGTCCAGATGTGAGGGACGGCATGCTAATGAAAATATGAACATGAGCTGTTCTTATTGCTCAGTTTGTTTTTACCTGTGAAAGATACATTTGATTGGTGCATGATCAACCTTTTATTGAGAAGCCGAATACACTGTTGAACATAAAGATGGAATAATTGGTATATACATAAAGTTAATTGTTTTTATTCCTATTAATCGCCATTGACCTTGCAATGATTAAATACTGAGTCCTATTCACACTTTATATATCAAGAATAAATCGCAGTGTAACAATCATTTCATGAGAAGCGGAAAAAATATTTTATTTCAGCTTCACGGGCATCAGTGCAGACAGGCTTTATGGCCCATGGCTGTAACCCTCCACGCCAGCAGGGGGCAGTGTTGTTTTTAATAGCTGTGTTTTGTACAACCCGGAAACGTTAACTCACATTGTGCAGTGGCTTTCCAGTTTCTCCCTCCGTTTTTATCACATTTATTTAGGGTTCTTTTCGCTACCTTTGACGGTTAACCCACAGCGGGAGGTTGAAGATGATGTCGGACACGCCACAGCTCAGACAGTTGGTGAATGAACGACTGGCGGCGGCTGCGGAGGAAATATTTGGACTGATTGAAAAAACCGTTACAGAGTATCAGGACGAAGTTTTTCGCTGTAGAAGTGAAGTCATTGCACTGAAAAGGCAGATGGAGCAACTGAGCGTCCTGAAGCCCGAAGTCAAAGTGTTGAAAACAGGTGCGTGAGAGGATCATTGATTTCACAAAGTTGAAGTAATCGCCCTGAAAAGGCAGATCGAAGAAAATGCGTTGAGAACAGGTGTGTGTTGCTCTGATTTTCACTATTTCTATGTACAATGGCGCGTTGAAGTTCAACTTTGTATAATACTCAACAGAAATGTTATGTAGAGGGGACTCAATATGTACTTAAATTTACATTCTTCTTTATACATAAAATATATACACGAATGAGGGAGTCAATTGTCATTATGGATTCTCAGGGATTATGACTGAAGGAGAATATTAAGCACTTGTTATGGCTGCCATTGCTGTTATTTCTGTTATTAATATCAATATTGATTAATGATATGATAGGAAGCAACTGAAAATAATTATACTAAGCATGATATAACTATGGAGTGGGGGTGGGTATACATAGCTTGTACTCCTTTTTGGGCTAATATATATGTAGGATATATGTTTATGTACAATGGTGGAAAAAGGATACCCCATGCATTTGTGATATATTGCATTAAAAATCACTCTTAAGTCATTGAACTGTGCCAAGTATTGTGCCATTCTCTAAACTCATATGCTCCCTTCTGCACACATTGAGGTTATTGCATCTTCTTGTTGTCAATAAATAAAAACAATAATTTGCATTTATTTGTCTGTCTGATGTAGTCAGACCGTATGAAACACAAGAAATATTTTTCTGCAAATACTTTATTTCACGATAATAGAAAGAAAATATCGTACATTCATTATGTTAGTTTGTGTTTTTATCTACAAATGCTCAAAATAAATGATCAATCAAATTAAATATGCATCTGCTGACAGACTGTGTCTTCTCTGTTCTTAGACTTCCAGGGGAGAAATAACACCCATAACCCTGAGCAGGTTAAAGAGGAGGAGGCGCTTTGCATCAGTCCAGATGTGGAGGCAGATACCTTTGAGGATTACCAGATCCCAATCACTGAATCAGACCTCACCAGTCAGACCTTCAGTGCCATTAGCTTAACGCTTAAAGATCATGATAGGAAGAGTGACGGTGACAACTCAGGTTCATCCGACTCTGGTCCCAGTCACAGCGCATTTACCTCAAGAAGGAAGACAAGAGCTCAGAGGGAACAAAACAAAATTTGCCAGATTTGCTTCAAACGTTGTTGGTCAAATTCTGGACTTAAGAGGCACATGGAAGTTCATAAGAAAGAGAAGATCTTCAAATGCACTGAATGTGACAAGGTGTTTGAGGACAGACACCAGCTGGTTCTGCATGAGGGAGTCCACGAAGGTGAAAAAACCTTCAGCTGTGATGTCTGCGGCCAAAAATTCAGCAAAAACTCTATGCGTATTGACCACATGAAAGGGCACAAAAGACAGCAGACACGTGTTTGTAAAAAGTGTGGCAAAGGTTTTTACACAAGTCATCACCGTAGGTCATGCAAAGGGTTAGAAAATGAAGCAGAGGGAAAACCGAGATCATTTTGCTGCATGACTTGTGGCAGAAAGTTTTACACAGATTCAGATTTGAGGTTGCACACGGAGATACACGAGTCATGGAAACGGCATCTCAGTGAAAAACAACAGGAAAACCAAGCTCAAGGATTGGGAGACTGTGAGGAAACCCATGTGATATCAGAAAGTTACTGTTGAAGTTAATTTAATTCTTAAAAAACAGGGATTTATACTTTTGTGGTATTCTGTTCAACACCAAATCAGGTAAAAAGTTATACATGTGAATGTTTGTTTTTTTATATCGCTCTATTGTCATTAGTGGTGGGTGATATGACCACAGTTTTTTTTTTCTCTGTATTTTTTTCTGTTTTTGTCATGTGACTGAACTTTGAGGTTGTCGTTTATTCTACTGGTAGGTGGACATAGAATACAATATTATATATAAACATTTTAGTTCATCAAGTAACTTACAATAGAAGTGTTTGATTAATTTCAGGATGGTGCTTTAAATTGGAGTAGATCTTAATATGGAATAGTTAATGATGGCTGAAAAATAGTTTTCTTAGTGCAGAATACTTAACACCATCCTGTCTGCTCAGTTCTCAAGTTCTGGGTCCTCAGGTCCTCGCCTTGACTATTCATCCAACAAGAAAAGTGAATGGAGGAGTCGAGGTGAAGACCTAAGGAGGACAGGCATTTAAAAAAAATGTCGCCAATGTTTTGCGATATGCCTCTTTTTACAGCTCACAAGTCCAATTACTCAAAACACCTCTGCAAAGCCTGTATATCCTCGGTCACAGCTCCTCTGACCTGGGTCCTCAGTCTTCGATCTGCATTTTAGGGAATGATATTGATTCCCTGGTCTAGGAGTTAATAATGTGAAAAAGAAGGAACAGAGAAGAGGCTTTAGGGTCCTCATCGAAAATAGCCAGAATTAACTAGACTCTAGTTTATTATGGAAGAGGAATAGAGCCAGAAAAGACTGAAAAACTTGACTGAAGAAGAGAGGCGAATAGAGACACCCCATCACTGAAGATATACACCTCACATCAACCATGGAATCAAAGAAAAGGACATCCACATATCTGTTTGTAATTAATTAAATGCAAATAAACACAATAACCACAATTTGTTGACTTTACTGTTTTGTGATAGCATGAAAGCAAATATTCTTTTACATATAACGAAGAACTTTTTCCCATATTTCATGTATTTAGGCTGTAATCAGCATCCTCCACTGTTATTCTTGCATTAAAAAAAGCAGATCAACTACTTTCAGTGCCTCGCTAGAATTATCACTCCAAAGTCTTTCATTTCATCAGTTTACAATATTACAAGCTAAAACACTGAGTATTTTCCTCAATATAACTACTACTGTTCCACTTACAAGTAATATCACATATAAGTGAAAATACTTTGGTGATCTGTGGTTTTCTCAGTTTTGCTTTATACCCAGTTGGGCTGGCTCAAACAGCAATAAAAAGTAAACTGCAAATAGTTGTACATGATACTAACACAGTGGATAAAGGGACATTGTACAGTATTCACATATAAAAAACAAATGATTGCACAGAAATAACACCATCATCTATCTTCATTAGTTGTGTATTCCCTTAATACTATATATACAGTATAAGTACATCAAAATTGTAAAAAGAAAAAAAATAATTTATATGCATACATTGCATGATATAATACAACCAGAGCAATCCATCCGTGCCACTAGGGGGCAGTGTTTGGAAAAAAGAGGAGGAAAGGAAAATTAAAAACCCAAACAATTATTAGCTTGCATTTTGCATTATCCGTGTCGGTCTGTTTGTCTCCATTTAGTTAATTTTTAATTAAATTCTTTTGTGACGCTGCTCACCTTTGCTGGCCTTGAGGGTGAAGATGTCGGACACGCAGCTGCTCAGACAGATGGTGAATGAGAGACTGGCAGCGGCTGCGGAGGACATATTTGGACTGATTGAAAAAACTATAGCAGAGTATCAGGAGCAAGTTTTTAGCTCCAGAAGTGAAATTGCTAGGCTAAAACAGGAGATTGAACAACTAAGCGTCTTGAAACCCGTAGTAAACTTGTTGAGAACAGGTGTGTGTTGTCAGGAATTTCACTACTATTGCTGCGCAGATGCTAAATATAGACCAGTTCTATGCTTATTTTTACATTAGCTATCAGCTACTGCTAATGGTTAGCATTCTGTTGCTAAAATTTTAGTGTTAAAATAGGTGGTATTAGTCAGATGTTCATTTAAGGGTTCGGAGGTTATTGTGTTGTTGTTCATACCAGGAAAGCACACAGCATGAAGAAAATGATGGTAGTTAATGGGTCAGCTACAACTGACCTGAGCTGCACACGTGATCGGGTCACAGTGTGTGAAAGGCTGAAATTTTAGGTCCTGTGTGTGTGTGTGTGTGTGTGTGTGTGTGTGTCTTGACTTCAGTGACGCTGAGCAGGTCTGGTGTAAAACGTGCAAAACGAAAGACTGATTTGGAATTCATGCTAGTTTCAGTTTGTATGGTCAAATAAAAAAAGAAAACAAACAATAAACCTGACCTGTAATTTTCCTTAACAGCCAAACAAATAGAATCAGATCACATATGTTAATACTGTCCATAATAAACATTAATGTAACTTTCTTATTGTATCGTGCAGACCTATTTTGGTAGGCATCAGCAGCTTATAGTCTGTATTTTCCCTGTTCTTAGATGTCCGGGAGTGTGTTAAGCAACAGCCAGATCAGATTCCTGCTCTGAAGGAAAGTGACGCCCTCAACCCTGAGCAGATCAAAGAGGAGCAGGAGGAGCTCTGCATTAGCCAAGACATGGAGGCTGATTCTCATGAGGATTATCAGGTCCCTCTCAGTGAAACAGAACCAGAACAGATCAATCAAAATGACCGCCAGCCTTTCCCAGTGTGCAGTGAAATCACCTCAACACATAAGGATAAAGAGGACTGGAATGAGAGTGACAACTCAAGTTCATCTGTTTGTAGTCCAAGTCACAGCAAAATCACCTTTACAAAGGATAAATCAGCAGAAAAGGACAAAAGAAAGAGGAGAATACTTCAGACTGACCCCAAAAAAACTTGCCGGGTTTGTTGTGAGCATTTTCGAACAGACGCTGACCTGCTAAGGCACATGGACGAAATTCATATGGGAGAGAAGGCTTTTAAATGTACTCAGTGTGACAAGGTGTTTGAGCAAAAGCATGGACTGGTTCTGCATGTGAGAGTTCACACAGGCGAAAAACCTTATAGCTGTGATTTCTGTGGAAAAACATTTACTCAGAATTCAAACCGTATTGTCCACATGAGACAGCACACTGGAGAGAGACCTTACTTTTGTATTAACTGTGACAAAAGTTTTGCCAATAGTCATCATCTTAGATGGTGTGCAGCGAGACAAAACAAAGGAGAAAAGAATCCTTTTCGCTGTATGACTTGTGGCAGAACCTTTAACACAGATTTAGACCTGAGTCTGCACACGGAGGTACACAACTCATGGAAACGGCATCTCAAAGAAAACCAACATAAAGCTGTTTGAAACAATGTGAGAACCCTATGTGATACCAATAATTTGCTGTATGGAGTTAATTTTGTTTTAATAAAGGAGAGATTTGTATTATTTGTGTTTTTAATTATTGTATAAAACCAAGGAAGGCAACAAAGTCAATGAATCACATTTATATATTTATATATTTTTCAAAAAGGCATCCCAAATAAACGTGGCCATTAGTGTCTCCCACATTTTTATTACTGTTTCAGGTGAGTCAAAACATGGCCCAATAAGTCTGTGGTCATGTCAAAATTAATTCTAAATGAATCTTCAAAACAGGGCTGGATAATAGATGACAATAATAGTCATTGTGACATAATGATCTTTAATATCAATATAACAAATGTTTGATTTTCAGTGATTAGATTATGAGCAACTTTATTGTTCCACTCAACATGTCCGACAGTATATACCTGTAGACTTTGTTAATTTTTGGCATTAACATGTGCGCAGTGGCTGTAAATTCACTGGTTATATTTGACATATGACTATAACAGTTTCTGAAGAACTCCAGTGCCTTTATTCCCACATTGAATATATTTAGACTTAAATTGTCGTGCTTCAGTTTTATTTGCTGTTGTGTATTTGACACAAAAAGCACTGTGATGCTAAATATTGGTATGATGTTTATTTTTATGTAATTCAACTGGTACTAAAGTTGACTTTACAAGTTATTTATGGAAATACAGTATTAGCTAAACCTTTTCAACGTCAACAATACAGTACATTAATTTTCTGATAAAATACAGGAAGCGTCCCTCCACACCAGCAGAGGGCAGTGTGGTGTTTTTAGTATTAGCCTGTTAGCTTAAAACGGCATTATTCTTCTAGCCATACCTGGTAGCATTGTATTTGTCTGGGTTTTGCGTTTTTATTTGCCGGTCCTTGTATCACAGTTCACCTTTGCTGGCCTTAAACCACAACTGGAGCTTGAAGATGATGTCGGACACGCAGCTACTGAGACAGATGGTGAATGAGCGACTGGCGGCGGCTGCAGAGGAAATATTTGGACTGGTTGAAAAAACTATAACAGAGTATCAGGACGAAGTTTTTCGCTGTAGAAGTGAAGTCATTGCACTGAAAAGGCAGATGGAGCAACTGAGCGTCCTGAAGCCCGAAGTCGAAGTGTTGAAAACAGGTACGTGAGAGGATCATTGATTTCACTGTCGTTTTGTGTTTATTTGACTGGGCACCAGCAGCTCATAGTATGTGTCCTCTTTCTCCTTAGATGCCGAGGAATGTCCTTTCGATCAGCCTGATCAGAATCCTGTTTTGGATGATTGTGACCCACCTGACCATGAGCAGGCCCAAGAGGAGCAGTTGGACCTCTGCTCGACCTCAGATCCAGAGGAGTCTGATTGTTATGAGGATTATCAGGTCCCATTAGGTGAAGCAGACCTAAGCCGTCCAACCATCACTGTCTCAACTATGTCATTTAAAGATGAAGAGAAGTGGAATGAGATCGACAACTCGGTTTCACCCTCCTGTGATCCGATGTACAGTGATATTTCCTTTACTGCAAAGAAACCAGCTCAGAGAGACAAAATGAAGAAGACACCAGTTCAGAAAGACAAAATGAAAAGGAAACCAATTCAGAAAAACCAAATCAAGGCATGCCGCTTTTGCCATAGGTGTTTTCAAACAAATGCTGAACTGACGAGGCACATGGATCAAAATCATATGGGAGAGAAGGCCTTTAAATGCACTCAGTGTGACAAAGGCTTTGATCAAGAGTACCAGCTGGCTGTTCATGTGAGAGTTCACACAGGTGAAAAGCCATATAGTTGTGATTTCTGTGGCAAAACATTCACTCAGAATTCAAACCGTATTGTCCACATGAGACAGCACACTGGAGAGAGACCGTATTTTTGTAATATTTGTGGGAAAAGTTTTGCCACTAGTCATCATCTTAAATCCTGCTTAAACAAACAAAAAATTGACCAATGTCACTGATGCATGGCAAGGCCTTTAACACAGATTCATTTGGGAAGGTGCACTTGGAAAGGCACATCCGTGAAAAAAGTAACAAACCTAATGCAGTGTGTTAAAATGTGACACCAAAACGTGAAACTATAAAGTTCATTCTACTGGGATCCCAGCACCCAAGTATGATCGTGGTGAAAAAACTGTCAGAGATGGATCCCTCACATATGGAACTTGAGAGCAACCCAAAGAACACCAGACTCTATATTACGGTACATCTTAAAACAGATAATCTTCTCCAACTCAGTGTCACATGAACAAAAAACATATTCATGTTGTTATCAGAGAGATGTCACACTATGATTCATTGTATTTTTAATCTCCTTTGTCCTTTCAGCTCTGGACTTTGACTTTGAGTGTAGAATATTGGATTTGACAGAAGGGTGTTAGGACCCAAACCTTGTCAGCATAATTCTTATAACTACCTATTTATTTATTTTATTTAACCTTCATTTAACCAGGAAATATTCCATTGAGATTAATAACCTCTTTTACAAGGGAGTTCTGTCCAAGATAGGCAGCATCAAATACAACACACAGTTGCAGGATTACACAATTAAAACACATACAACAGACACATTCGACAATAAACAATTAATAAAAATAACATTTACAAGCAGATTAAGAAAAACAAGTACAAGTTATGGAGTCGGCCTCAAGGGCTTTCAGTTTGGACTTAAAAGCGCTCAAAGAAATGCCCTGCCTAGAGTCAAAGACTTTTTATTACATATAGACGAAAACGTTCATTTGTAGAACTTATCATTTGTAGTATTTTTCTTCACAATTTTTTTTTCATTTATTGTCACATACGGTTCAGAAAATGTTAATGAGAACCTTTGACACCTTGTTCACCTTGTACTCAGTGTTCTCAGAGTTAGTTTGCACTACTTGTGGTATGCAGCTCTACCCTGCATAAAATAAACACCATCAAATCACTGTAAAGATTGTCTTTACTGGCTGCCTGGTTATTCAATATGGTATTTACAGGGAATTTTGTTTTTAGTAATGCCTGCTTGATATTTGCCATTTTATGATAAAATACAAGAGATAATCAAAAGCAAAAAAATGATCACAATTAATTAGATGGGTTGCGGTAGTGGCTATTGACTACCATAAAACTCCCAAAAAGAAGAAGAAAAAGCTAGAAATATCAGCCCATGGGTTGGTTTCTAGTTTCTTTTTTGCAATAAAAAAACCCCCAAAATCTAAAAACAAATATAACTGATTAAATAAACACATGAACAAGAACATAGGTTTCCATATAGTAAAGCAGAATGAGAAATGTAAAGAGAAATGTCAGATTTTCAGTTCTGTAACTTCTCAGGTTCGCCTGACTCAGATTACATTTTTCCATTGTCATACCAGCCTTCTATAGATGGTATTTGGTTGGATTATCTTTCTAGCTACACTCAAGATCCCAAATAAATATTTAATAATTTCATTTTGTTGGGGCCCATATAGGAATAGCAGCTCTGACTCAAAATGAGTCATCAATTGTCAGTAAAATGCATAATGTGATGTATTCGTGCATGCTGTCCAACAGTCACCACCAAAGCATTGTGGGCATAGCAGCGTGATTGTAAGGCTATTGTATTCTAAAATTACTAATACGTATCTCCCAAAATATTGGTCCCAACAACTTACTGTTTTCGTTAGTCTGTTCTTTGACCAAAAATATATAAGTATGCCAAACTGCAGCAGTCAGCTCTTTCCAGATTTTGTGTGAATCCCTGTACACACACACGCACACATATTCACGGGTTCTAGAAGACGTAGAGTTGATAAAATGGGGAACTGACTTTTTTTAGAAGTTGGTCATAACTTCAGTAAAAGTCAACTTGCTGAGTGTGTGGAGTGGCAGCGATGATAGTTGCTTATATATTTCTTTGAAAGGGCTTTACATCATTACTGTATGACATCATCACATTGACATTACTTGATCTGTGCGCCTAGAGGCCTGTAGATTGAAAATGAAAGGTTTGAAGATTAAAATGTGAATAATCTTTGAAAGAAAAGAGTTTTCTAACATTTTGATGTATAAATTGTTGCTTAAATCCCAGAAATATAAGAGTTATGAAGAGTTGTTTGTAGATTTTGTAACATAAAACCCAACCCTCTCTACTGAGTTAGAGTGGGGACGATTTCAGCCAATCAGCTGTCAGCGTTCTGTTCCCCCATGTATGTGGATGGGGTTTGTTGTGCAAAAACACAACTAATAACTCAAAAAGTATTGGTCGTATCAATAAGCAGTTTTCGCCAGTCTGATCCTTGACCCAAAATACATATGTACTCCAAACGGCAAAGGCTAGCTAACTCTGGTTTTTCAATTATAAAGCGGACAGACGCACACAAAGGTCACTTGGCTTTTAATATATATATGCAGAGAAGACCATTGTTATTTCCCAAATACTGTACTTCTGACTTGGAAAATAGATGTTACAGCTAATATTTATTTATTTTATTTTATTTTATTTTATTTTATTTTATTTTATTTTATTTTATTTTATTTTATTATTTTATTTTATTTTATTTTATTTTATCCCAGTAGGTGGTGATATTGTCCGCGATAAGCAGGACATGATGGACAACATCCAAGATCGTCTATTTGACAGAGGTCCATAACCTTTGCCTAATGGACTCTCATGTACTCCTCACACGGCCAGTATTTGCGGTACCTGGATTTGGGATGGTAGTGAGAGCTCTTCACTGTTGCACATCCCGCTTTATATTAGCTCCTTACATTGAGCGGAGGAGGATGAAAGACGATGGAGAGCAGGACGACTGACGTTAAGTGACGGGAAAACGAAGCGAATGAGTGTTGGTAAATAAAATGCTGCGACAACCCTTTGCCAGTTAGTTGTCAGTCCCCTGTAATTGGCACGTCTAGGTTTGACTAGTTCTTTAAGTAGGTAGTTAGTGGGTGTACATGCTAGGTCGCGGTAGTGTTAGCTATCATCAGACGGTGAGGTTGTCTCTGCTAGCTACAAGGTAATGTTATGTGATTAAATGATTAGGTATTAGACTTTAAACGTCTAATATAAAATTAACATAAACTAGTAACATTATCTACCTTTCTGTAACTGTATCGAGTATTTAACTACATCTAATGTATAGCGTCTGTTGTTATCCATGTTATGGCATGACACCTGTCTGTCCAAGATTAACAGATAAAGAGAAAATGGCAGGACCTGTTTATACACTGGCAGCGTTTTATTTTGTTTTACAGGCTATTACGACTAGTCGAAAACCAAAGAATAACGGGTTTCAATCTTGTTGAATAGATGTGTTTCACGGTGTCCTGCACTGACTTAGTTCTTATTTGTTTTAATAAAGTAAAATGTACGTGTTTCAAGTTGAAGGTTTAAAACAGGCACTAGTTATTCTTTGCTCACGAGGTAGGTCTTGGTTTGAGCCGTCATTCTAGTAGCACAAAGCTGCGGATAGTGTTTCTGTATCGGCTTACTCACTGAGTCCTTTACTGGCCCCTTTTTCCATTGCAGGGAAAACAGAAAGACATTATTATTGATGATGATAAGTCAGGTAGATGTATACAGATGGTTGGATATACTTGGATATGGTTGTGTAGTCATTGTAATACAATGATAGAACAAAGCAACATTATGGCTTATTTTAAAATAAAGGACTGGCAAGACAGAATGTCATTGTGACAAGTGATAAAATATGACACCCAAAATTGAGAGAAAGTATATAAATCTAAATGAATAATGCTGCATGTTGATGTTTCGTGTCAAGATTTATTTTTTCTTCAAGTTTAAGATTAAGTCTCTCCCTACTAAACGCTTTTTGACATTTTTCTGGAGCTAGCATATTCTGATTCTTCATGTCTAAGGACCACACACTTTGTTTACCGGAGAGACAGTAACTCCTACTTAATTTTGGCTTCCACTTAATCCTATGTAATTTTGCAGACTTAAAGTTAAGCAATGTGGTCTTGAAACAAATGCTCAAACAAACAAACAAGTGGACTAATATTATAGTGAGATTTTGTGACACTGTTTACTTGGTTTTTCCTTCAGGTCCTTCAAGTAGAGCCAATGGAATCAGACATCATGCCCTTACACTCCTCATCTCCTCCACCTCTGGATGACGATGAGGGTACAAGTTCAGAGGAAGATGAGTTTGGGGACTTTGGGGGTTCCCCAGTTCCTGTGCCCTGCTCTGCTTTTGGCTCTGCTGAAGCAACATCAGACCTCAAACAGCCTTCTCCAACGCTAAAGCCAGCCACCCAACTGCACCCTAACTGCAGCTTTAATCACCAAGTTGCACAATCCCAGCCCACATCCACTGTGAACTCAGGGTGCAGCAGTGACCAGATGCATATTGAAGGGCAGCATTCTCATGCTGAATCTTCTTTGCACCTCACAAATGGATACTCTGAAAAAGACTGCACCTCTGGGGTCCACAAAGCCTCCATATTGGGGACCTCCTCTCACACAGAGGAAACAGGATTTGCTGATTTTTCTGTGTTTACAGAGCAGGCAGCACACCCATGGTGCTGTGGCTTCTCGCCCATCAGTAGTGCAGAGCTGTGGGATGGCAGACAGGAAGTGACAAACCTTTCCACCAGATTGAGTGAACAACTTACTAACCCTGGACAGGAAATGATTATGGACTCTGAGCCCAAATCTTACTGTGCATATATGTCAAAAGAAAATATTTGCACTAAGGTCAAGCACTGTGAGAAAAGAACAGGTGTAAAATCATCTCAGGACTCTCATCAGACTCAGGATTTCCCATCTGAAGAGTCTCATCTTGGAGAGGAAAAATTAAGCAACCCAGGGGAAAATCAGAAAGAGAGGAAGCATAGCTCCGACGTACAAACCTCAGAGGTCATGGATGGAGAATCTGAAGATGACAGAGACGAGAAAGAGAAGAGCACTTCCACTCTTTTTCAAACAGCCAGCATGTATGAGTCTGCTACTGAAGACATGGCATCGCTCAGTGAAGACTTATCAATGGATGAACCCTCTGACGACTTTGAACCAAATGTTTCTTCACTTGCTTCACAGGAGAATCAGACTGATAGTGAAGAAGATGATGAAGAAGAACTAAGAAACTATAGACTGTCCAAGTCTTTTTGCAAGAATGACAATTGGCACAATCTTACATCATCTTATCCTGAGGCTGAGAGAGGTTTTTATCATCATGACCAATCTGCATCTCAGGAATCCTCTGCTACCTCCATCCAATCTGAATCAAATACAGAAGATGGACTCTCAGACTTCAGATGTGGTACTTCTGAGCATCACATGCATCAAGACCATGTGCAGACAGTTGACGCAGAGATGCACAGTCTAGGAAGCCTTCCGCCCAGTGACAGCTTTGCTGACTTCTGCTCAGCACCCACACAGGAGGATGCAGAGGAGGCGTGGGCGCCATTTCAGGACCAGACAGCCCAGGTGGAGGGGGAGTGTAAAGAGCAAGAAAGCCATGAGGAAGAGAAGAACTGGGCAGAGCAGTATGCTGGGTCTAGGAGAAATAGCTGTCAGGTCAGAATCATTTCTTTGAAGAATGCCTACTGCTGTTACCCAGTGATAATAATATTGATAATTGCAGTGTATCTTGTTATGTAGTATTCTTATGTAGGATGTGTTTTTGTGTGTTTGTATGCAGTTGGACTGTCACAGTGGTAACTGTCATACAAATGATTGAATTGCTTATTCCATTAACGTCATAACACCACTGTCGTATAAGTCTGGTGCGGTTAAATTATGCATCTTGCCCTTACCAAGAAGAGACATTTATTGGCAGAGAATTTGAGATAAATACATTTCATTTCTTTGTGCCTTTTGTTCATAAAACAAAGGGCAAATATGTTATATAATACCTGACCATGGCAGATGTTGCATAAATTCAGTATACAAAGTCCGTGACTGAGATATTCATGTACAAAAATCTAAATGATGGAAAACAATCTGGAAAAAATTTTGAAATATATTATCTCTGTTATTTTCATAAAGCTATGTTATTCAGATAAATGGAGAAGATTATCATGATTATATAAAATAAGCATGATTATCTCAAATATGTGTGATATAGTAATTATGTATTGATTGTTACAGGCATCCCTGTATGTCAAACCTTTAAACATATTTACTTAAGTAAAAACACCTACACATTGTGCATCAGAAAAGCTTTTTGTAATTAAAAGGTCTCCACACACAGCTCTGGAAAAATGAAGAGACCCATGTAATTATGTATTTGCACAATATTCAGATTTTTCTTTTTGCTAAAATCACTTAAAACTTTTATTCCAATATACAAATATTGTAATTAACTGCATTCATTTACAACAATAAATAATGGCAATGACAACTAGTCAAAATAACAAAAAAGACAGTGTTTTAATAAGACAGGAAACCAAATAAGTATTAATTTTTAAACAACACACTGCTCTTTTAGCTTGGGAAGAGTTCAAAATCAATATATAGCAGAAAAACCCCAATTTTCATCCACAGCTTTCTAGTGTCTTGGAATACTTTCCACCACGTATCTGTTGGCCGTTTATACCACTCTTGGCACAAAAATACTTGTTCCTTTATTCTGTTTGATGGCTTGTTTCCATCCATCTTCCTCTTGATCACATTCCAGTAATTTTCAATGGGTTCCCTCTCTGGAAATCTGGAGTGGTCTCTCAGTTTTTTTTTTCTGGAGCTGTATTTCCAATTTTCTTTTAAAACAATTGAAACCTATTTCTTATTCTTACGGTCAGGTTTCACTGTGCTGTCGAGTCCAGCAGCTCCTTCAGGCCAGTTTCCCAGAGGTTGTGACGTCGGCGGAGGAATGTGAAGATGAGGTGCTCAGACTCGATGCTCTGCTTCATGCACAGCAACGTCTTGACCAAGAAGAGGAGGAAGGAACAGGACTGAGTTCAGGGGCTCAAAGGTAGGAAAACCCTTCTGGATGTGACCAGTCAATCTGCAGTCTCTAGAACGTCTGTTATTGGTACTAACTCATCTCAGAATGAGAAATGGAAAATTTTATTGTTATATGGGGGACAATATACAGGAATATAATAATGTGTATTTTAGTTCAACAGTGTCAGAAAAATACTTTTTATTATTACTAGTCTGTAAGAGATTTTAAAATGTGTACTATTGACAAGTGTTATGTTTGAAATGATCTTTATCTATATGTTTCCATCCTTGACATTTATTATAAACTAGGATCAGATTGATCATAAATACTTTTAAGGACTACATTTCATCTCTCACCATTTCCCAGGGTTCCTGTCAGCACATGGTGGCCACAGCAGGACATCCACAGTGCAGCTGGCCTCCAGTTTCAGTGGGGTGGTTCCCATACAAACAGGATTTTGCTTAGGTGCCTTGGAGTGGACACAAGGAACATTGTAAGTTTCACTTTACATAGAAACTGCTTATGATGATGAATAATATAATTTATACAGTCACAGTCCTATTTTAATATCCTATCAGGCTTAGAGTCATGTTTCAGTAATTTGAAGCCAAGATAAGAAAGTGTATGCTCAGTCAGTCTCCTGAGTTTTACCATTTTCTCTATTTCTTCATTGTAGTACATGCAGAAATTGATTTTCACATTCTAAATTCTTCTCACAAGGTGTTTATTGGCACAAAGAAGCAGCCAGTGGTTGTGCCTGCATTTGCATCCAACCTGGTAAGTCATCTCCTGGAAATATGAATTAAATTAAGATGGTGTTAATCGGTGGGTGTAGTGCATGTGAGAAACAAGTGTTCTAGAAGCCAAATTAATGTAGAACTTAAGTACAGTAAAAAGATACAAGATTTGGTAGGTGTGTGTTTGTTAACACTGTTGGACACTATAACACTGTGTTTACAGTTTCCAACCTGTGCTGTTTACAGGCCAGGGTCAGACTGATTATCTCTCCTGTATATGACCACGTTACACCAGCAGTGTGTTACTGCTGCAGAGCTGCTACTGCCAGTGCATGGCCTTTCCCTTCGACAGGCCATCAATATGATTCAATTTTATCATGACTTTAATTTATAAGTGAAGTCAAGAGTTCTAGGACTCGTGTGATTTTGTTGGAGAAACAGAGAGAAATATTCAGCCAATTCAGAAATTGACAGTAAAATCATGACTGTTGCTCCTATTCTGGTAACTCGGGCAAGGGAATACTAATCAAGAGGCTCTGTGACCCACACACTGAAGTTTACTGTGTTTTAATTTATTTCAGGGAATGCTTGAGCCCACCAAAGACTCTGTGGCATCTGTCTGTTCTCCAGAACACACAGTGGTCACACCACAGGCACCTACAGGACCCCAGGATAGACCAAATGCCCCATCAGACTCAATGCAGGTAAATTATCCAGGGACATAAAACATAAACTACGATTTTTAAAAAGTTGTCGATCTTATGATTTTATTTTTAGGCAAAATACAACAGAGCGGTACGATACATAATAATTCAGACATCCTGTCCTTTATTTAACCAGGTGAAAGTGTCATTGAGAGTAAAATCTCTTTTCTAAGAATAACCAAATAATATTTATGCTAATTACTAAATATAAATGCATAAGAAACATTAGCTATGAAAATGATGCCAAATATCTTTAAGCTTTTATAACATAGGTACTATATGTCTAATGATCTTCATTATAGTCATGTCTCCATTTAGGAGGGGCTCCCTTCCAGCCAGCTGAACTGGAGCAGCCGTGGCCTTAGCAGCTCTCAGGACGGTATGTCCCCTCGCCGGACCCCTCACTTCTGGGGTCGGAAGTAGACTACCAGCCATCCCCTGCGTGGTGACCTTTAGAATATGCTCTGAACTCTGCTCTCTCCAGGGCTTATTCTGCCTCTTTTTCATTTTTGGCTGTGTTTCCCCTTGTCTTACTCAGCAAGAGTATATTGCACTAACAGTAACAAAACAAAATACCCAACTAGAAAGGATGTAGACAGACGTAATCCGGAATGCATATGTATGCCAGATGTGCAGTTGTGTACTGTAGAAACATTTTTCAGGTCCAGTTTGTCCAAAACAGCTAGAGGGGAAACACTGTACTAGTATCCTCCTCTGTCCCTCTGCTGTCTCATCTATAGCTGCAGAATTTATCTCAGTATTTATAGGAGATCTGTTGTGATGTAGGAAACATCAACAGTATGGCGTGTATATCCTGAATTGCTAAAAAATGAATTCTGCTGAAACCAAGACTTCTATGCTTCTTCATGATTATACAGTATTTATTTGAACCACTGCACACCCTGATTACTCAGGCTGCAGCTGCAAAACAGTACCAACCCGTATCTAAATATATCCTTTTACTTTAATCGAAAGCAGTATTTTCCAACCGTCTCTGTTGCACTGACATCCTCCAAGTGAGAAGGACCTCAGATCAAACTGGCTACCTCATCTGTCCTCAGTCAATTGATGCTGAATTAACAAGATGATGGTGCTCTGTATCACTACCAGTCACTTAACTTTGTGGAGCTTGGGTAAATGTTCATGCAGTATTGATCAAAATGATGTTTGTTGAGTCATAGACAGGTATGCTGCCCATAGTGCAACTACTCTGTTGTGTCCTACTTGTTTCCTACCTATTTTATTTATTAATTTGTCACGGTATTCACTATGCCCTCAGTTTTTGGTATTTGAAATATCAAACAATATAAAAAGTGAATCCGAACTTGCTGCATTGATTTATTAAAAAATAGATTTGGTACAGTATTGGTACAGTATTTTAACAGAACTCTTTTGTTTGCAGTCTATTCTAGCTTTGTTTGTTCCCCAGATAATAAAACCTGTATAGAAATGAGCAAAAGAAAGACAAAGAAAACACAAATTAGCATGCTACCGTGTCCTCACAACTTAAAAAATAGAGTACACTGCAGAAGACATGATGCTAGTCAAAATAATCTAAACATTGCTGCTGAGGACAAATATCTAAATAAACAGACTAATTACTCGTAAATAGGAGTATGTGTGACACTTGTTGACACACCTTTGCTGATGCTGGCATATTGATTTTTTTAGCATGCTGATGTTTTTCGATCGCTAGCTTTTTGTTTTTGGCATGCATACTTATACAGTGTTGTTACTGTGGGACTAAAAAATGAAAATATAGAATGAGACAATTTTTATGTTGTAGAAAATTTAGTCTTGTGATTGTTTACATGAATGTTTTATTTTAGCAGTTGAAAACATTGCTCTTTTTCAGTTTCATGTTTCACGGTTTTGCTCCGCTCATCTATAACAACCCAAGCAAGACAAATGTTTTGTGATTAATTCATTCAGTGTAAAAGTGTAATAATGCAGTATGTACAGCAGGGGGCATCGTACTCTGCAGGCTGGACAGGGTATGTACCTGAATTTTTCACTAGTCACAAAAAAAATCACTAAATTTACACAAAGATATGAAACTGTCAAATTGATTATTTCTTCATTTAACTCATTTTTTCAGCCGTGAAGTCTTCATATTCCCCTTGTCCTAAGAGTAACAAATCATGTAGGTAGTTCAACAGCCTTTCATTGTTGGAATCTGAGAAAAGATGGTGACAACTCCAGGTGAGGAGAGGCTGCTCCATTATTTATTGCTGGGTATGGTATTTTTTCTGAACTGAAGCTTCTACTGTGTGAGCAGGGGATGAATGAGTGGAGAGGAGAAAAAAAAACAAAACACCTGAAATCTAACGTTTAATTAGTTAGTATTTTATAATGCGTTGTGCCTTTATGCCAGCAATTGTTTTCAAAGTGTTTTTCAACTGTAACTCCGGACCTAAGGGTTTTTTTTTCTGCTCAAAGCCAGATTTAATGTACTGCAATAAGCACCTGTGGGAAATCCTTGTAAATACTGAAATAAATCTACTGATTTCTTTGGCTTAATTTTGCCTCTCTGTCCTTGTGTTTTCTATCTTACTGAATGTTCTGTCTCTCTTCATTGACTGAATTGAAAGCTTCATTTCAATCATACACCCTTCTTGGACATTTTATTAAAATGTTTACATCAGCTGTAAAATAATTATAGAAAGTATGAGTGTGCGACTTTCAAGGTGATGCCATTTCTCCTCATGATCAGCCTAGTTTACTGCTATGAACAGCTCTTATAGTGGATGAAGAGTGCATGAAAGATAGGAACATTTTAATGAGCCAGTATGGACAGTCCTGTCTTGAGCTGTCTTTGCTGAACTTCACTACTGTCTTAATAAAAGGGGTGAAGAGATGCTCTCTCTCCTTTTATTAATGATAAGCTGGATCCCCACTGTTCCTTTTCTCCCATAACAATCCTAACCCACTGTCTGGCTTGTTAGAACAGGCTGCTCTGCACTCAACCTGGATTATTTTGGTGCTGAGGAGGAGAGCAGATCCAGCAGCAGCAGTAGCCGTAGCAACACTCCTCCACCAGGTCAGCATTGTGACTCTGCACCACACAAACAAAGATTGTGTTCGCTGTTGACATTGACTAGTTTAGATAGTGGTTATATTAGAAGGAAAAGTCACAAGATAAATGACAAAAGAACTAAAATTCACCTTCCCAATGTGATTAATCTGACAGTTTTTGTGAGATTTTTCACATTTTGCACTTATCTGTATCAATACTAATGATTTTGTGGATAAAAGGAGAGTGTAGAGTCATTTGAGTTACATTTTATGGTAAAGTGTGGCCTGTCCATGTTTGTTTTATCCACACAAATATAAAGGAGTGGACCGTGAGCTGTATGAGCTGACCATCAGTAAAGTGGAAACCAATGCAAGTAATAAAGATCTAGAAGACACTCTGAATCGCCTGATGTCCAGTGCACAAAACACAACCACATCAGTCAGGTGAGGGCTGATGTTGAGCTCAAATTTACTGCATGTCTTGGACTTGCCTCGTACACCGTATTGATACTTTAAATATTTCCCTCTCATTTTGTATGATATGATCATACTTTGTTCACAGAAAACCAGAGCCGAATGAAGAACTGAGCTCAGAAGCAGACAGGCTGATCTCAGAGCTGCCTAATCTGGCGTTTATGCAGGCCAAGGTCCTCATGTTTCCAAGCATCCTTGTACCTACAGAGTACACGTCCTCAACATGAGACATTGTATTTTCTATCTCTATTCACCCAAACTGAATGCCTACTATCTCCATTCTATATATATGTTACTTATTGTGGTTAACACAGGCTCTCCATGTGTAAATGTTTAAAATGGTAAGAGACAGACTTTGAGTTACAGCTTCATTATGATCTGATCTGGGAATCTGTCGACTCCAGAACTGTAAATTAGTCTTCCTGCGTCTGTCTAAATACTTCTGCTATTGCCAAGCTTCTGAGATTAGATTAAAAAAACAAAACAACTCACTCATATCCTGAAAACTTCCTCCTTTCTATACCTTCCAGCCTAAAAACTCCTCTACTTTATTCTTTAATCTAAATTATGTTAAATAATTTTTCCCCCCATCTTTCTAATATTCAGGTTACAAATGATCTCATCACTGGCAAATGTCCAACTCCTTTTATAAAAAACATAATAGTAAATGTCCTGCTGGAGGCACTACTTATTTCACATAATGCCTTAGCTCCAAATGTACTCATTACTTCCTTATTACCAGCGGACACAAAAGTGATGAATTACTTTTTTTGTCCAAACAGTGTTGTAATGTTTCATGTTCTAATTATAAAAATGACACATTGTGACTATTGCTGAGTCACAGGAAAAACACAGTGGTATGTACACATGCAGTTTGACTTTGTAATCTTAAGAGAGAGTCTGCTAAAAACTACTAAGTGATAGAAGAATGCAACTTTTTTCACAGAAAGTTATTTTTCTCACAAATACACATATTTTTACATTTACATTTGTAAAATGCATGAATCTGGATTATAACTCCTTGTGTGTAAGTTATGTATGACTCAGAAGTCATTTGGCTTGTAATTAGAAATGGCCTTAACACAATCTAAATTATTTTATTTATTTTAATCTATTGATTTTTTAAAAAATGTTCTCTGATATTAATGTATGTATATGTGTGTTATGGAAGACTGAACATATAACATGGGAATATGAGGATGACTTAACTTTCCATCTGGAATTTTATTTAACACCATGTCAGAGTATTTAATATTTCCTTTTGAGGGGAAAAAGATACAAAAAAACGTTGCCTTGTCTTCTGTTTTTGTTGAGCAGTTACCCTATGAAGCTGGTTGTCTGTTTTTGATTCCAGTTTTAACAGTTAGATAATCATCATTGTCGCTTGGTTTTATAATCAACACATTTTCTTAAACGTATCAGAGGGCATGGATTTACAGTTGAAAATCATTGTACAAGTGAAATTACATTGTACAAGTGCTGTGGTGTTTATTATTTATTTATGTAGACTGAACCTATGTTTCAATGATATTAATATACAATCCTGTATCAACACAGTATATCTTTATTTTTTGTGTCACATATTTGCTTTTGTTTATTGTAGGCTTACAAATTCAAAAGGTTAAGTGTCATTTAAGGTCGCTGATGTGTTTTTTCCTTCCCATTGAGAATATAAAAAGCCAAAACTGTAGCAATCTTATCCCCTTCTAGGAAGTTGAAGTTACTTTGAAGTTACCAATTAGATGGCACTGGAAGAAATATAATGAAACTTCCTCAGGGACAAATCAAACATAGTTAACTAAGGAACTTTAGAAAATGAGTCTAAAATACAAACTTATTATGAACTGGCAATATACATGTAAAATGATATTATACCATAAGATATTCAAGAAGTCACATGAAAAACATGCCTGACGATACAGCAAAAATCAATATGTATGAATAATTAGAATAATATAGTCAAACTCATATAGTCTGAGTGACAATGATCCACCCCCTGACACCTAAACCTGACTTAAACAAATTAAACAAGTTTAATAGATATAAATAAGTTTAAGAAAATCTGTTGTTATGTTTCTTCATTTATTTGTTCAGTGCAACAAAATGTAGATAATTTGACATATATTTGGCAAACTTTCCTCTTAATTTTGCAGAGAACTTGTTTTTTTTTCTACTTCAAATGTGTGTGTGTCCATTTTGAATCATATTATTGATGACACTATTCTACAAGTAAAATGCCTCCAGAATAAAAGTAGTGGAAAATTTACCAAATTTTAGTCACTAATAAAGAAATGTAAGCCAAAAATGCTAGTTGGCTGTAGTTTCCAAGATACAGTCTTGTGTCAAAATGTGAAATTCTGAGAATTAATGAGAGAATAGGTTTTACTCGGGGCTACAGTTCAACTTCAAAACACTGTCTGCACATTATTATGCATTCACTTTACAGGCTGTGTAATAACACTTAATCACATACATTGAAAACATAAGCTTATCAGCACTTTTATCATTTATTCTCCAATTGATGCATTAAAGTATAAAGGATTCAGCACATTTAATCTAATTTCTTTAAAAATTACATAAATAAAGATAAATAAATTAAAATTGTAGACCTGTTTTATGTAGTAAATACCGTACTTGAATCATTCAGTAGTTGAAATACCAGCAAGTTCCTCCAATAGAACTAACTTCCTCAGCTACAAGTAGTTTAGTTCCCCAACAGTGTTTATGAGGAGCAGATCCTGAAGCAGGTGAAGTGAACGTGTCCATGTGAATGTTCTGGGTTCAGAGACAGGAGGGAGTGTCTGCTGCTGTCACTTGCACTGCTGTCTGTCAAACACCGGATGACCACCCTTCCCTTCCTCTCTGCCGGGTTGGTGTGTCTTCCTTCCGGCTTGCCGAAGAAAGTTGAGGAAGGTTCAGCGGCAACTGGGCTTTTACACAATGGACAGCCAGGGAAGGAAAGTGGTGGTCTGTGACAATGGAACCGGGGTAGGTTTCCCGTTTTTAATATACACTTTATGTATCCGCGGTCTGCTTTTACCGGTGCCGTTATGCCGAATGATTTGCTGGAAACAGGAAGTGGAGCTGCTGTGCTAGCGTCAACTGGGTGGGTAGCTAGTTAGCCTGTTAGCCATTTAATTTTCATTCATCCAGAGCCGGTACGGAAACTGTATTTAGATACATCGTACTCCAAAGGATAAAAGTCAGGCACTCAATTTTGTATTTGCTCCTTTCATCAGTATAATACTGTAAATCTGGCCAAAGGATTACCGTCTTTTTTTGCAAACCAGTAGCTATCAAGCTAAGGCAGTTAGCTGATTAGCCTGCTATTTTTTCTAGCTAGCAGCTGGCTGTCTGGTAGCTCCGTCTGGCAGACACGTCAGTCATTTCCATGTCCTGTCTAGCAATTAATGCTTACACTTTTAATCCAGTATTTTGAGTTGGAGATGGTGTTTTATTGTTCCACACCGTAGTCGGATGCACTGAGATGGCTATCGCCAGCTATGTGAAGTGTTAGCTAGGCCGTGACAGGTCAGTTAATTGAGGAACCACCTAAATGTTTTCCTGTGCAGCAGTTAGCACCAACTTCCCGTATGTAGGTGTCTGTTTCAGTAAGGTGTTTTTGGTTTTATAACGAGGTTTTTCACATTCATGCATTCACCCCAACGGATGCTTTCAATTCACATTTTCGCTGAACGGTCATCCTGGAGTTCTAAAAATTACAATAGAAAAGGTGTTGCGACACCATGTTGATAGATGGGAAACTAGCCAGCTTGGTTATATCTGTTGTTTTCTGTTACTGTTCTGTTAGTGTAGAGAGGATGTCTCTGGTGTGATTGAAAAGGGTAGTGTAAAGGGTTTACCATGAGTAATTCCTAAAAATAAACATACACCAAATCAAGTGCATGCTTTTTGTCTAATATCTACAGTAAAAAAACCCTTCTCACTTTGCATCCCAAGGATACAAGCCTTATTGTAACATAGAATTAATCATGGTAAACCATTTACACAACCCCTTTTCAATCACACCAGGGACTTCCTCTCTAAACTTTGTCAGCAGTCATAGAGGAAGTTAGCTCAGCATATTCATGAGCAGTAAGTCTTTTTTGAGATGTGAGAGAGCATTGTGTGTGTGAGGGAGAAAGACACCCTGGTCTGTCTGAAGGCTGAACTCAGCAGCCAGAGGAAGTGAGACAGAACCACAGCTGCATATGTAACTGTAGCACATTTTGTGTCATTTCACATCATTATCCACTGTAAAACACAGCACCGAATTGTATGGTGAATACATGTGCATAGCAATGCAAAGAAATATTGCATACAGCTGAACACTAAAACATTTGGTATGAGAAACTCCATTACTATGAAAATGCAGTTATTTTCAAGTAAAGCGTTGCAAACTCAGTGCAAAAGTATGTGAAATGGATCTCACAGGTTGAGTCACAGAGCAAAGAATTATAGATATTATTATAAATGGGGAAATTAACGTTGCTAACTAATATCTTGAGTATTGGTTTTAATACTCTGTAATTTAAATGGTAGTGTGTCAAATTTGTGTCACCGTGTTGCGGTTTTTCAAAAGCAGTAGACACTGCTGTCACTTTTGAGATTTGATAGTGTGATAGATTGATACAGGTGTGTGACCACAGCAGTTAATAGACACTCACTCATACACAAATGACAGTGTATCTCATCAAGTATTTACTGCATTTCCTCACCACTTTGTTGTCTTTTCTTTCCTTGTTTCGGTTCAGTTTGTCAAGTGTGGCTATGCAGGCTCCAACTTCCCAGAGCACATCTTCCCTGCGCTTGTTGGGAGGCCCATCATCCGCTCGACAGCTAAAGTGGGAAACATTGAAATCAAGGTATGGCATGGTCTGCAGGTGTTAGTAAAATTATCTTCATACCTCTGTGTTTTGTTTTGGGGTTTTTTCTTAGGAAGAAGAGTGCGGCCACAAAACTATTTGTAAGACAAACAGAAGAGTGAGATATGATAAGGAAGTCAGTCAAAATCATAATCATAAATGCTCAAATCAAATTCACAGGATAATCTAACTCCCAAGAATATTTCATTATTTTTCAGTTAGTTCCATCTTCTCCCAATTAAGTTTTGAAATCCTCTGGACACAAATTGCACCAACTTGGTGTAGAAGTCCTTCTAATACAAACAAGTGTCTACACTATTTTTTTAAGTTATTTATTTTACTTATAAGGACGAAGGACACACAGCAGCAAAGCTCTAAATGTGTAGCAGTTTTTCATAATTTTAGCATAAATCCTCTCTCTACCTTTTCCTGTTCTTTCCTATTTTTCTTTTGTTTATTCATTTTCTATATCTACCTCCCTCTTCCTTCATGTTTTGTTCCCCCCACGGTGAAGTAGAATGCCCAGAAGATGGTAAGTTCAGGTTGGTGTGTGCCTCCTGTCCTGCCTGCTACAGAAAGTTGTCATGTTTTGATCTCAACCAGAAATTTGCCATCTTTGTTGGTTTTCAATGCTTTATGTCTTGTGCCTTTTCTTAATTTGTTTTATTTTAGCTTCTCTAATCATATTCATCTACATCACAACTGGATTTAGGGAGATTTTCAGGATAATTTAGGGAGTTTAGTTTGAATGTTGTGTTCCAAATAAGTGAGTGATAGATATACAGCACCTACACTAATGCATTCTTCGCTTCAGGCTGAACGTGTTGCAAAACGGCTGTGATGAATCATAAGCCAGCTGGAGTCGATGGAGTGCTAAAAGTGATTTTGGACTGGTTCCATTCTCCAAGTCTCTGATCTGTTGGTGCATCCTGACAGCTAACCACCCCTCAATCCTGTTGCTATTTAAAGACTCAACTAATCACAACACTTTTCAGCCAAAAGGACCTTAAACTAATGCAAGCTGCAGCTAGAAATCTGGGTGCCTTATGATGAACGTTCAGTATCTGTTTGCATTGTAGATCTTTTTATCTGAACTTTAAATCTTATGTGATATTACAAAATGTCAAGGCCAGAGCATCTTCTTCACCATGTGTAAATGTTACACCTTTGCAAGTGTAGTATCCACACAGGAGGATGCATGGCAGACAGCTGAAAGTTGGAGCCGGAAGCACATCTGTTTTTCTTTTTACCTTTTTTTTTTATTGAGACCATATGGAGGCGCTGCCTGTGACTGGTACTTTGTTAATGCCAAAGCACACAGGATGAACTCATAAAATGGCTGTCTTCAGTAGGCTTTTGATGTCTCCAAGTGGAACATGAGATGCTTGACTGTGTGGCTAACACTAAGCTGTAACCTAATGGTTGTTTACATTTTCACGCTGCCTTGCATGCAGCTAGTTGAATGGTGTTAAAATAAGTTGTTTACTGTAGCTAGAGGGAATCTAAAGTGTTTCCAGAAGTAATTGCATGGAATATAACGTCTTTTTGTGCATGCTGGATAACCAAGTTTTAAACTGGAGATGGTTTGGGTGTGATCTGATCTTGTGTGCATTTTTTTGACATCTGATATATGACTTGTCTCAAGGCGAGTGAAAGCTTGGTGATCCAGTTGTTCTAATTTTACCAGACCAGCGGGGGGGGGGTTGAAATGATTGATTTGTAATGCTCTGCACTCAGTCATTTTCTCTGAAGATCAAAACTGTTTCAGACGTAGAGGAACAATCATCCCACAACTTATTTGTGTTTGACACTTGACCCCTCCAACCAGGACCTGATGGTGGGGGATGAGGCCAGCGAGCTCCGCTCTATGCTGGAAGTCAACTACCCCATGGAAAATGGCATCGTCAGGAACTGGGACGACATGAAACACCTGTGGGACTACACGTTTGGCCCAGAAAAGCTCAACATTGACTCCCGTAACTGCAAGATTCTGCTGACTGAGCCCCCAATGAACCCCACCAAGAACCGTGAAAAAATCATTGAGGTATTTATTGTTGGTGTTTTTGTGGATACATAGGAATAAAATTAGTATTTCGACGTGTCCTTGTTTTGTCTGGTAGCCACTTCTTTTGTGTTGCATGTAAATAGATATGTTCTTCTTTGTCCTGTGTCTGTTTCACATAACCCATTCACTACATATCTAATTAATCAGAGCGTTGACAAGTTTTTTTAAATTTTTTTATTAAACACTGTAGATGGAGGTACTGTATATTCTCCCTTTCTACCTAACCTGTGAAGGCCTTGACAATTTGAGAGCCATTTATTTATACAGTCACACCTGATCTAAAAATTTAAATCCTCTTAATGGGGTCATTTTTCATAAAGGTTTAAAGCTTGAAATTCGCTAAATTAATTGTCAATTGATGACAGTATTTTTTGTTTGTTCTTGCAGGTGATGTTTGAGACCTATCAGTTTGCAGGTGTCTACATTGCTATTCAAGCCGTTCTGACACTTTATGCTCAAGGTAAGACACATTTTAAAGTCTTATGAATTAGATTTAATAAAACTAAAGGCATTAACATTTAAGGCCCTCCACTAAAACTACTCACCAAAAAGTATAAGCTCTGTATCAGAGATCTTTCAGTTTCTCATAAAATATGACACAGAGCATTTACACAGTATATTGATTAAATTAACAGTGCAATATTTGTATAAACCTTCAGTAGCTCCTATTGGGTGCTGTATTGCCGTTTCAGTTCTTGCTAGTTGCAACCTCTCTAGTAGATAACTGTTCATTTTAGTCTGCTGTATCTAACAACCACTCCTTTGTCAAATACTTTGTGCCGAGATTTATGATTACACGAATAACAAATATTCCAGGTGCCTAAAGACATGTTGATTGATTTGGTGATAAACATGATATTGTGACATTAAATTAGCTCAATGTGGTAAATCCCATTTGTGATGCAGACAATGTCAAACAAACACTGATAGTATGTAAGTAGTAAGTATGTTTGTGTCAGACAGAAAGGTGAACAGTCTGTAGTCTGAGTACATATTGGGTAAACTGTAGATTATTAACTTCTGGGTGTGTTTGTGTGTTTTAGGTCTTCTGACAGGTGTGGTAGTGGACTCGGGTGATGGTGTTACACACATCTGTCCCGTGTATGAGGGCTTCAGCCTGCCCCACCTGACGAGACGCCTGGATATTGCAGGCAGAGACATCACTCGCTACCTCATCAAGGTATTTATATAGTAATTTGATTATGTCGACAGTTACAAGAAGCACATGAATAAAAGAGACACACAAATTATTGGAAGGTATAGGAATATGTTCTTTACATACGTATTTTAGAATTATTATCTTCCACAAATTATGTTATTAGGATTTCAGTCCTATCAAGCCTGTTGATTTATGTCTCTGCCTGCAGTTGTTGTTGCTGAGGGGTTACGCATTCAACCATTCAGCAGACTTTGAAACAGTGCGAATGATGAAGGAGAAGCTATGCTACGTCGGCTACAACATTGAGCAGGAACAAAAGCTGGCATTGGAGACCACCGTGCTGGTGGAGTCTTACACGGTACTTTTACACTGTCTTTATTCTTAACAGTAATATTGACTTAGTGAAACAATCATTTTCATGGCTGAGGTCAGTGCAGAAGTCATCAGTAAGGTATTTCTTTTAGCCACTGTGACGCATTCATTTGGAACTTTTTGGCCTCTTTTTGAGAATTATTTAAAGAGACATGCTCCTGCCGTAGACTTAAATATCATAGTGTAACCTGCTTGTTGACGTCATTTCATCAGGTGGAGGGAAAAACTGATTTGATCTGCACCGACAGGACATTTTTTAAAGTACTGGTATTGGCATAAGTTGGCACTGACAGTGGCTAATGGATAATAATAGACTTCTAAACTGGAAATGCTGACTTTGAGGGAAATAATAGCTCAAAAGATTTTTTTGTAACCCTTAATTTAATGTTGAGTTCCATATGTATCAGCCACTTTAACTTAAATGTTCAATTCAACATTTATCAAGTTTGTAGAAAAGTTGGTTAATTTAGACAACAATAATGATTTTTTTTAGTGCCAGATGTTTTTTTTGTGGAAAGTGCAGTGATTATGAGTCTAGTAATTGGTGATCAGAGTTTCCTATATTGGCCTTTAACTCTCTATTTACCTTTAATCAGGTATGTAATAACATTCACCCCTTTTAAATGATCCTTAAAATATGATGCTGCCCTCATATGGACACTGTGTTTATTACTCCCCATCACTCAGCAGAGGGAGTTATTATACAATGTACAACATGTTGAATTGCTTTTTACGCTTTCGTTTATTGTAACTTTGTACTGACTTGCTCATTTACTCTTAAAAATGGAGCCATCCTTATTCACATTTATGTCAACGTACAAGTCTTGGGCGGATTCTCCTTATTATATTTTGTACCCTGGTGATATAAAATTCGATTTTTTGTGCTCATTGCATTGCATCCACACAAGTTTTTTTTTATTCTGCTAAAAATATTGTTGTACAAAAATCCCCTCCAAAGGAATGTTTTTTGCAGAAATGGCAATATTCTCAAGTAATCAAAACTGGGGAAACTAAATCTGTTTCTCCATCAAGCTAAGTGGACCACCACATGCCTGTTGGTGGCTGTGTTGGCTCCTTTAGGACAGGGCAGTGCTGCTGACTAACTGTTTTCTCTGGGACTCAAACATATGGGGTGCAGTGCTCCTCCACCAGGCTTGCTTTTCTTTCCAAAGACCTTTTCCCTGCAGAGGGAACCACAGAATCTAAACGCAGGTTCTAAAGTCTGTGTAACTGCACGCCTTAGCGAGCACATGTTGTGTCTCAGAGCTCACTGTGACCATGTGTGTTTGGACTAGTGTAGGCGAGTGTGTGTAGGTGTGTGAACGACATGTATGTGTAGGTATCATATTGTGTGAGTGAGTGTGCCGAAACAAGGAGGGCAATGTAACTGTGGCTGAAGGGCCCTGAACTGTGTGTTACATCATTTCCTGTGCAGCCACTTTGCGGCGGTGGCTGGGCTCCACTTCCTCCCACTGCCCTCAGCTGAATGAAGCCTTTTTATAGTCACACACACATTGACTCTACTTAGCTTGTAGCCTGCCATGTCTAAGTTTTAACTTAATGTAAAACAAAATTGTGAAGGATTTTTAAAGGGAATAAACAAAAATGTTTTCTTTAATAAAGTACTTGTCTCCAAATAAGAACAACAAGACCTTTCATACAGTACATGGCAAACAGCCATTAAATGGTATCAGTCTTCATTCTTACATGCAGTATTTATACCCTTTAGCTGTGTGTTTAGTATTACATCAAATCCTACTGATTCTCTGGTGTCACTCTGGGGGGGGGGG
>JAPQRQ010036891.1:0-10316 GCA_037367365.1 Apogon talboti | reverse complement strand
GTTGTAGAAGATGACGGTGTTTCCACAGTAACTACAGAGCCTCTGAACGTCCAAATGGGTCATATCTGATGACCATGTAAACACGATAAACTGCATTTTACACATTACACACACTATTTACATGTATTGACAGGTTTAGTGGATCAGAGGTTGTTAAAAAGTTTAGATCAGTAGATGGTTTTGTCATCAGTGACTGTTTGGGTCTTTATGGGTTAACACACACTAACATGAAACAACCTCCACGTAAGTATAAGAAACACACCGTCCGATTTCACAAACTTGCCGTTCTTTATCAATAAAACGCTGTTTGATGACACCAACTTTGTAGCTGTATCTTCAGGGGGAAGATGTTCAGCTCTGACTTTTTTATTTTATTTTTTTATTTAGTCATCCAAGGTCGTAGAAGTATCTCACCACGGTTCCGTTTCGAGATGATTTTTGGGTTTAAATTAGCGCAACCCTCAGCGGTTCTTTTGTTCTCCCGCGCTTTCCTCAAATCAGCCGTCGTTTCTCCAGAACGAACCAAAATTATCTTATCCACCTTTCATCTTCCAAATTTTTTCATCTGCATCACATTTTATTTGAGATTAAAGTAGGGCTGCGTCTTTGTGCAGCACTAATTGCCATAGAGCTTCAGTAATTAAAGGACAATAAAGCCTTAGTAGTAATTAGTTTCTCTTGTTTGGTTGCTAGCCCATCAATTGTGCTTCAATAATACTGATCATTAGCATGCGCCTGGGCAGTGAGGGATGCTGGGAAAGGAGCCCTGCACACACAGCACTCCACATTCCATTCCCATGAAGCCATGGCACCGAGCCATGTGGTTAACCCTCTGTGTGCCGGAGGGGGGGAGAGTGGCACCCACGAAGGCCCACTCTGCAAAATACAGAGGTTGTACTGTTACACAATAAACCCACCGGAATAATGACCAGCTTTTTCACTTTCCGACGGTGGAGAACAAGAGCCGGAGCAGTGGGCAGATACTCTTGTCATAGTTTGTGTAAAAACAATTGTACCCTTCTCTGTGCTCCTTTATTCACATCCAGATTCACCTAATGAAAGCCTGTCTGCAACACTGCGAAGTCGCGATAAAGAGCAAAGGAAATATGGTCACACTGTATTTGGAAGATCCACCCACAGAGAGTTTTAGCAACAGAACAGCGTACTTTCAATATTTGACATGCATTATGTAAAAGAAAAATAGTACTAATAATAAGATGATCCTTAAAAATACAGAAAGGACGCAGAAGTCAATGATGTCTGACGGATTATTTGGTTCTTTTCCTCTTGTTTGTTCTTTTTTTTAATCACTGAGATCAACATCTCGCTTTCATCAGCGACCTGAGTACATATGCACATTTAATTATCAGTTTATCCACTCTGGCTAACAACCAAACACCTACAAATATAGCATTACTACTTAATAAAACAGTGGCAGGTTTAAATGAAAATAGGAATTTACTGAGACTTATATGCGATGATTCATCAACAGACAAAGTGTTACCAGAAATATTATCATTGTTTTAATGCCGGGGCTTCTTGGAAACAGATCAAATTAGGATCCTTCAAATAGAACGGCATCATTAGAATAAGGAACATTTCTCTCTGCAGACCCAAGTGTATGGATTGTGCTGTAAACTGTGGCATAGTAATAACGCCGGGCAGCAGAAAATGTGCTCTGTTCTGTACTTTGCCTTGACATGATTGAAAGACAATGGTCCCATGGATAGGCCATTTCAACATCAAATGTGCATGCACATCACAGGGCAAGGGTGTGCTATCCATCACATTCAGTGAGCTGTCAGAGGCAGCTCTCACAGCCCCAGCTTTTCTCCACACACATTTGCAACTGGATGGCAGTAGAAGATTAAACCTCCTGGTACATATTCAGCTCTGAACATACTGTGTTTTTGTGCACTTTTAAAACTGATCACTGTTGTCTGTGTTGTTAAGTGAAGCGTTGCTTTCGTGGCGGAGCTTTTCTGGAGCTTTTTAATGAAAGTAACAAAAAATAAATAGAATGAAGTGCAGCCTAGAAAAAAAAGTTGACCATTAAATTAACGTTTTAGAAATAGAACCAGAGTTTATACATATGAAAATCCACTTTCTTTTTGCTTTAACACTTATAGGCATAACAGTAAAATGAGGAGTGTACAGAGGCCTATCCAAGTACATTTTACTCACTGCTTTAGGCTATGGATGGGAATGGCTTTGCATAATCAGGTGATGTCGGCATTAAACCCAACAGGTTCAGGTAGTAGCCATGCAAAAAAAAAAAAAAAAAAAAAACATGCTTGAACTACACAGAGCATGTGTGCAACCTCCTCCCATCTGCCTTGGCACAATAACCCAAATGGAGGTCTTTAGAAGCTCTGATGGAAGCGGAGTGTGCTTTATAATGCACAGCCGTGCACACTACTACATTTCCAGCTAATCAGAAGCGCGCAGTTGCAGAAAGGAGAGCGGTTGCCAAGGCAGCCACCAATCTCCCCTCCCCCTTCTCCCTCCGTTCCTCTTTCCCGTTTATTATCGGCAGAGGTCGCATGGCAGAGGGAAGTCCAACCACTTCTGCACTGGAACCAATGCAAGAATATGCACCTCCATAACAAAGCCTGTATGGAGTCCTGAGAGCAGTGGGAAACAGAGGCTGCGCGTTTATGGGCTTGAGCTCACGCGTAAAAACATCTTTTAAGAGAGGATTTCAGTTGGAGGTGTGCTTTTATTTGTTGTGGAACAGCGGGATAGTTTTGCCAACACGTGCGTATCCATGCAATTGTGTTCTGTGCGTTCTGAGTGAGTGAGTGAGTGAGTGAGTGAGGGTTCCATCCTGGTGCGGATCTGAAGAGGACTGCGCATCACCAGAGTTGGTGCCGAAGTTCGGCAGCGAACGGATGTTGAGGGGAGAGTGAACCGAGTAAAACTCACCCACTTCTTTCTCTCCTGCTTTGGCGTTTTGTTTGCTTAGACAATAGTGAGTCAAAGACGCTGAAAGTGATTTCATGCCTTCAGTCTCGCACAACCTGAGATGGACGTGAGATTTTATCCTGCGCCCCCGGCAAATGTGGGTTCATGCTCCCTACCGACTGATCCAAGTTGTCTGAGCTCGTTGGACTATTACCACTCGAACAAGGTAAAGATCACATCGTGTCGCCTCTTGCACTAAAAGCTCCATGTCTCACCTGTCATTCTGTACAAGTGTTGTCCTGCACAGGCTGCAACATTTACGCAACGCAAACCCATGCTCTGGCCGCGTTTTATCCACGGACGCACACTTGCTCCGAATAAACCACACTTTGCACAAAAAAAAAAAAAAAAGAGTCAAGTATCAGCAAGTAAAGTGACCTGTGTAAGAACGGACTGCTTTTAATTTACCCTGAAATAGGACTTAGAATTACTCTGAACTCTGCTTTTCTATGTTGCTGTTTTAAAAAAAAATGTTTAGTCTAACTTTTTTTCCACTAAAACTAACATATAATTATAATTCCCCCGGTGATTTTGCGCAGTTGTGTTTTGCACAAAGCTGGCATTAAGTGTCCCACCCGATGTGGAATACCAGGGGCTGTATAGAATCCATACTGCCCCAATCTGCTCCCCGCTCCAACATTATCTTCCCTCTGAATGATTTCTTATAGCTTACATGGTCCTCCTGTGGGAGTTCAACGATTAAATGGATGTGTGCCAGTAATGTACTGTTAATTACTTTGTAACGAGAAACCACAGAGGCCGGTTGGCACAAGTCTTTACTCCTTCTCCCTCTTTAGTTTTGACACCCTGCAGCGTTTGGCTTGTGACCTCCTCTAACTCTATTGCAAGGTGGCATTTAAAGCATCATATTTGTAGATTGGCATTTATGCAGGAAAATGGCAAAATAAAGGAGTCTAGTAATCCTGCCAGAACGAACCCAAGGAGAAAAAAAAAAGCAATATCACACCATCATTGTAACTCCTGGGGTTTAATTGAAACTATAGGTTATAAAAGCTGCACAAAGTAAGATTGGCATCGACGAAGCTGTTGTGGGAGAACACAGGGAGCAGAGAAAACACCAGGGAGATCATTTAAAGCTATTAAATTAACTGTCTTGTAGTGTTAACAGCAAAATGCAATCACCAAATTAGGCTTAGATGTCACTCACCGCCGTTGGTTTAGGTTTACAAATCAACAGGCTCTAGATGTTGACCTGCTGCAGGAGATGAACTTCTTATGCTTCCCAGAGAAAGACATTAGGAGTTCAGTCAGAATTTCAGAGCTTTCAGTCATCGGCACAAAAAAAAAAAACTAAAAAAAAACAGTTGGGCATGTTTTTCTTGTATTGTGTGGGCAATGGAAAATCTCTGTAACTGAAGGAAACATTCCGGTAATGAACTGCAAACATCATCTCTCAAGTTCAGGGCTTAAAAAAACCCAAAAAACAAGGCTTTTAATGAGATTCACCCAGGTTTGGTGCATATAGTTAAAAGACAGAAAAACAATTAAATTCCTATGTGATCACAGATACAATGACGCATTTACTGATAAGCAGTTTACACCTGTGAAACACAAATGGGCTCACATAACTGTCTCTATCTTTTTGTAGGTCAAATAAATTAAGATCATCCTCTGTGCACATAATCCCAGGAATATGCTGATACCACACACACTGCATGAGTCCTGGAAACAAAGCCAGTATAGAGATATTAAAAGATATATAGTGCTTCAACGTGGCAGAAAGTGACACCAAGTGCTGTCAGTGGGACAAAAGTGCAGCGCCACACAAAAATTACAATTGTTGGCTTGAATTATTGACATCCCAGAATAAAGCTGGGACGGCTGCTCTGCTTCAGGGAGTGGGAGTTCTTTTCACAAGGGGAGGTATAATTTGCTATCATCACATGTGTAACACTAACTACCTTCACTAGCATTGCAAATGAGGCCGGGACCAGCGGGGATCATTTGGTGTCCTGTTAACACACTGCACGTGGTCAAGTTCCTCTCCTGAAACGCTTGTCAAACCGACTGTGGCATTAAAGAGACATGTGATTTGTTATGTAGGTACTGTATCTACGGATCAGATCTGCCTGCTTCTAATCATCTCTGACAGCCCTGGTTGGCCAATTTTACATTCTGCCCAGGTCTCTTTCTTAAGCAGTTTGGAGGCAAAAGGTTAATCACAGCGCTGCGGTCAGTTGTTATTATAGGCTTACTTTGCATATTCATGCAGATATTCAGGTCTGTAGCTGAATTTGTTAGTTGAATTTTTGGCTTCCACTGCGTCTCCGGTGGATTCTTTTGGGATAATATCATTGGAAAGGAGTCAAAATCATTTGCATTAAAAGAAGCTTTTTGGTAAGATGGTAGCATTTTTTGGAAACCATATTGAAACGTAGTACCAGTTAACTCCTTTCTGGCTGCTCCAGTTTCATGTTAAAAAAGTAATTTTACAGACTGAGGAAACATTCCTCCTTTTATCGTCACGAAATTAACAGTGTTAATCTGAGTCACACGCCAGCTTAATTGGGGAAAAATGAGCATGTGCTTGTATTTTAGCTTTACAGTCTATTTATTTGCAAACCTGTTTTTTTAACGTGCTACCGACTCCCTCTGGATGCTGTTCGCAGCCACGAGCCTGGTTGGACTAATTAGTAAGTTTATGTGACTTTGAGGAAACATGTGCGCTGCTGTTTTCAGCCTTTTGTCACACTGCTCATTTGGAGTTTCATTCACATTATCAGCAACGTCAGATCACCAGAATTCCTCTCACCTTATTTAATCTGCTGATAATTACCGTGATCATCAGTGGCTGCTGTGTGAATCATTTCTGTCACGGTGGCGGCGCTGACCAAGATCAACAAAAACATCTTTCGAGAAAAAGAAAAAAAAACAAAAACCTGTGAGTTGTCGGTGACTGCTCTTGAGTAATCCCACAAGCCTAATGACCTTTTTTCTAGACAGTATTTACTTGGAAATCGCACTGTACATCACAATAGTGAAGAATGGAAAGAAAGGGGAGGGTAAAATGAGCAGAAAATGTACTTCAAGCACAGATTGTGATGATTTAGAAAGACCCATAAATAACCTTGAAGATGTCTACTTCAATGCATTCAATACTCTCTTTATTTCTCTCTTATTGTATGTCTCGAGTCTTTTATTACTTACACTTCCACAGCCAGGGAGAAATTACACAGGATAATACCATTACAACAGCTTTGTGCTATGATGGGAACCTTAAACTGTGCCATGTTTTAATGTTTTTCTGCTGCCTCACAGGCTGCTAGGATACATATATTGCTCATATAACGTATATTGTGCAAATACAGTATTAATTTGCAGTGAAGAATGCATTGGAAGTGCACAGACTTCCTAATACATAATGTATGACTGTAATTGCACTGTGGCCGTGCGTTTGTCCAGCAGCCTTGGTTTGCTCTGTGAAATGGGAACACAGTGTCTGCTCCTTTATTTGAATACCTTAATCAAACAGTCCTGACTGCTGCTGCCGAGGTGCCCACGGTACAGCAATAGCAGAGAGTGCAGAGAGTAGGGCCCTGTGTTTATACACCCAGGCCCCACCCAGCTCATATATCCTCCCAACAACTGATATCTGCTTAGATAGAGCATGGCTGAAGAGCTGGCTTTGTTGGACGGTGGTCTCCTCTGCTTCAGATAAGCTGGGAAATGATGCGCTCCATTTGAATGCCTTATCTGGGTTTTGTCTTTTATTACAGGACTGCATTTGTGTACGCTTTGCAAAGGTTTGATTACTTTATATTAATGTATTCAGTCCGTTTCCGGCAACATGACGCGGGTGTTTCACTCATCATCCCAAAGAGAAATGAGGTCTTAAACAGGGGTCTGCCCATATTTAGCATTTGTACATGTTGCTAGGATATATTATTTATCAGATATCTGATCAAATAAATGCGCTGATGTGTGTTACCTCTCTCACTACCACATACGGCATACATACTGTGCATACTACATGCGTAGTTTACCACCACCAGAGTGAGAATGTGAGAGTGAAAGAATAATGCATCAATAATGTAAAGCGCTTTGGGTGACTTGAAAAGCGCTATAGAAAATCTAATGCATTATTATTATTATTATTATTTTCTGCAGTGCAGTATTATGACTGCGAACATTAACATCACGTTGTACCACATACAGTCGTCACATGACCGTTGTGCTCATCGTCATGGATACAGTCACCTGTCAGCTGTTGGCAGATGTTCACAACAGTTTATGTGATATTTTTACACAGAAGTCTACATGAAATCATTTGATATGAATGTAATTGTTCACATTAATCACTAGTATCAGTCTCACCTAACATTAACCTGCTTATTAGCTCATTTGATTGTTTTAAAGGGAAAGAGTTTGCTCTTGTTTGCTGGAAATAATTGTTTGTGTGAAAATATTGCAGAGTAAATCCTGCAGTAGCAGTTTTATGTTCTTATACTTGTAGCTGCTCGTCTCCTGTGCCATGTATGGCCACTTTTAAGTAAATTCCATCCATATTTAATGTAATAAAACGTGAACTCCAGTAGCAGGTGGCTTTAAAGCACTAATGGCACTAATTCTGCCATTAGACAAAAGCAGCATGATAACTGTAATGGACTGTGGGATGCAGGATGTCAGTAATAGGAAACCTGTCTCGTGTTGTATACATCTATCTTTTCTATACTGTAGATTTTAGATACTAGTTACTACTTTTGGTTAGAGTCACTGTGCTAGTTCTATGCAGTATGCCGTTTTCTGTCTGTAGTTACCACTGTTTAGTCTCGAACAACGTCCCGCCCCCAGTGCTATCTGACAGGTTATGGATAACAGCCTGTCAGCGCTAAAATGAGAAAACATTTATTTATTCAGTAACCGAGCCTGAAGAACGCTAGAAAGTGTGGATGCAAAACAAGAAAAATGTTACTCAACTAAAACTGAGGAACATTTGCATACATTATTTGTGAAACCCATACTAGTATCAGTATTATTTTAGGGGATGTAGTGCATTGATAATTTTATTTTCCTCATAAAATTACAACTTATTTCTTGGAGTATTTCAACTTTATGTTGAAAATTTTGATGTAATTTAGTAAAAGTCTGAGTTTTTTATCCAAAAATTACATTTAGTCTCAGAACGTCCTGACTTTTTTCTTGACTTTTGCCGTTTTTCTTTGTTCTATAGTTTGGACAGTGGGCTACATGTGTAATTTAGCGAGTTAAAACCATTGCATTACATGATATTAGCTAACGCAGCTGTAAGTCCAATCACCTGCATTACACATTATCCAATCCAACTTTATTTATACAGCCCTTTAAAAACAACACAGTCAGCCAAAGTGCTGCACACAAACAAAATGACTAAAAGAGTTATTAGATAGATAAAGAGATATTATTGATTTGTCTCTTACTTCTTTCTTTCTTGGTCAACTTTAAGCCATTGCAGCAAGGATTTATGTTGTTTTTATGGTAAAACACAGAGTGACTCGTGTTACTGCTGACGTCTGTCGGTTCCAAATATCAATTATTTGTCTCCTACTACTAATAACTGGTATCAGAACTGAAAAACCCATTTAGTTTCCCCCTGGTAATGAATAAATATAGATGTGTTTAATGTAAATGCACAGAGCTTATGTTTAATACCCGGAGCATTTAAACATGGCTGACAGTCCTTGTAAAGTAGGTTGTAGTATATGTTCATGTTCCATGCCCGGCGGTGTTATTAGCTAATGACAAACTCTGTGGTATGTGACAGAGAGACAGAGAGGATGAGTGAGAGTCAAATGGGTTGAAGTAATCAGCGGCCCAGTATGGGGACGCTGGTTATGTGTGTATATGTGTGTGTGTGTGTGTGTATGTGTGTGTGCCTGCGCATGCTAACTCGGGGCCATTCAAGCGTTTTGCTGACTACAGAATCACAATCACAATTGCTTTCATAGCCCCATGCAGAGGAAGGCCATGCATACCACAGTAAGGGCCGGTGACACACAGCGAGCAGGGCCAGAGCAAAAACAGCCACTAAATCATATTCTCCCTGCCCCGACACACGGAGGAGCTTTTTAATAGGGGTTCCAACCATTTGAAATCATTTCAATAAAACTGGAATTGGCTCTGACATCGGCTGAGTCACTGGGCCTGCATATGGCGCAGAGATTTCCTGCTTTATTTTTTTTTTCTTTACCTGGATGTCGACATGTGTTTATTTGCACCTGTGTTTGGGGGAAAATGTCATCTGGGAGACTTGAGTCCTGAGGGGCAGAAATAACTAGAGGTGTAAGAAAATATAAATACAGTTTATTAAAAAAAAAAAAAAAGCTTCTTAACTGTACTGTTATGCAGCAGGGATGTTTCTGTACAGACCAAAAACTAAAATCAATGTATTAATTATTGTTTGTACCTCTTTACTATTGATAAAAAAAACAATATTTAATACAGACTTTTCACCTCTGTTAGGACAAGTTACCTGTTTTACACATGTGCATGCTCATTTTTATGTAGGAAAAAAATAAAACATTACTTTTATGTGTTTATTTTTGTAACTTTTTTATATGGAGAAGTGTTAAATATGGATCAGACATGTCTTCTGTTCTTTCTCAAAAGATTTGCATTGAAATTGTGTTTTATTTATGCAATGTTTACAGTGTTTAGTAGCGGACATGGCCAAAAATGGACAACATATGAGCAATCTGTTGTGGTACATTGGAGGGAAATATGCTATGTAACTTTAAAAAGACCCAGTGTTTTTTTCACCGTACATAGAATTGTAACGTCTATGTATTGTGTCTCCACATTCGTGTCAAAACACGACCTGAGAAATAATCAGAAATGTCTAAAAAACAGCTATACAGCACAGCACTGCACAGATGATAATGAATAGCTTCTCCTATGTACTATCTGTGTTTATTTGGCCTTTAACTGCAGTGTTTGTGTTTAATGTAGGTTACCGGGGTGTCAGTATTTTCCTGTGTGGTAATGCTAGTGTTGGGGGGGTTTACCCCTGTGCTAATTATTGGCCCTGGCAGTCCTAAGCTCCTCACACGTTGGTGGGCACCAGTGCATCCCCCTCAGCGTCTGTTACCATAATTAAGACCAGCCGTCCCACTCTAGTGTGCTTACATTAGTCAGCCCGGGCCTTCCCATGGGGCAGTGCGGTGGCATTCTCATTCTTACTGCAAAAGAAGAAAGAAAACGAAAGCGACGCCAGCACCTGCTGCAGAGCAGACCCCTGGGTGTGTAGTTAAATGTTGATTATGTTTGTTAATGGCTGCAAACACTTGGGAGGACGGCAAGTTAAAAGTGAAAGTGATCTATCTATCTATCTATCTATCTATCTATCTATCTATCTA